>JARFTM010000199.1:0-55309 GCA_030278935.1 Trichoderma polysporum | reverse complement strand
CCCACCCGTGGCCGGCCCTCGCGTGCACAAACCAGACCGGGGAGCATTGGAATCAAAAAGCTCCATTCGTATAATTTAGCAGCACTCAACCAATCTTGAGAGTGCGCTTGACCGCGGATTTATTTGGTGAGTGCGCTCCCTTTTCCGACCATCCCTCTTCCTATTGTTTAGCGGTTCCCACCCGCCAATCTGCGACGGCGAGCGGAGCCTCTCTGAACCCGCTCTAAAGTCGGAGCCGTTCTGCGCCCCTAGACTTTCCGATCGGCGGCACCTCCCAAGCCTCGAGCTGGGCCGACCTCATTGCTCGGGTACCATCCCGGCTCCTGTCGGCCTGCCGTTGAGCTTGGTGAGAGGAAGTTGCCGACGGCGGGATCACAGTCCCGAAGTCAGACTCTAATGCCTCTGCTCCACTGCTCACACCCCCGTGCCTCCTATTATACCACTCATAATACCATTCGTGTTATCGCAATGTGAATGTTGTTCGGACTTGACTAATATGTCACAGTCATTAGAGAATCAGACAGGGTCTTCTGTTAGCGAGATCCGATTCGTCCTGCTGAGACACAACACCCGACTATAGCACTTATAAGTTAGCTCTTCGCTGCCGTAACAATGAATTCCATCAAGCAAGCAGTCGAGTCCGCTCGATCAAGGACCTCGGACGTCATGAATACCGCCAAGAGAAGTGAAACGGCCGCCAAGGCCGCCGACATTATTCACACTCCATTCATGAAAGCTGCTTTGCCCTTCATCAATGGAGGCCTCAGTGGAATGGTGGCCACC
Organism: Trichoderma polysporum; assembly: GCA_030278935.1. NCBI lineage: Eukaryota > Fungi > Ascomycota > Sordariomycetes > Hypocreales > Hypocreaceae > Trichoderma > Trichoderma polysporum. Next base: position 54,526 of record JARFTM010000199.1, on the reverse strand, counting down.
ACAGTAATCCAGCCTGTCGACATGGTCAAGGTCCGCATCCAGCTTGCTGGTGAGGGTACCTCTGGAGGGCCCAAGCCAACCCCATTATCTGTTACTCGACAGATCATCTCCAGTGGAAAGGCTCTCGACCTGTATACTGGTCTGTCCGCTGGTCTTCTTCGACAAGCTGTATACACAACCGCTCGATTGGGCTTCTTTGATACCTTCATGGCAAGACTAACAGAACGAGCAAAAGCCCAAAATAAAAGCATTGGCTTCTCAGATCGAGCAACTGCTGGCTTGGCAGCTGGTGGTTTAGCAGCCATGATCGGCAACCCGGCAGATCTGGCGTTGATCCGAATGCAGAGTGATGGCCTAAAACCTCTCGCCGAGCGCAAGAACTACAAGTCCGTTGTAGATGCGCTAGGATCCATCGCCAAGGGTGAAGGCATTGCTGCTCTTTGGGCAGGCGCCGCACCAACTGTAGTTCGTGCCATGGCCCTCAACTTTGGTCAGTTGGCATTTTTCAGCGAAGCCAAGGCACAGCTGAAGCAGAACACGGATTGGTCTGCTCGAACCCAGACCCTTAGCGCCAGTGCTATTGCGGGCTTTTTCGCCAGTTTCTTTAGTCTCCCATTCGACTTTGTCAAGACTAGACTGCAGAAGCAATCAAGGGGTCCTGACGGCAAGCTTCCTTATAAGGGCATGGTGGATTGCTTCACTAGGGTGGCCAGACAGGAAGGTATCATGAGATTTTATCGAGGATTTGGAACGTACTACGTCCGCATTGCCCCTCATGCGTAAGTCTTGTCTCCTTTATTCCTTAGAAATATGCATAGATTGAGGCTCAAGTAACTGATCGTCATCCAGGATGGTAACCCTCATCGTCGCTGATTATTTGGGTTGGTTGACAAAATAGAAGGGCTTGAGATGAGATTTGCTTTTGGTGTTGACTGGCGTTGATATTGTGGTGGTCGTTTCGTTGCTTGGATGGTATTGTGCTGTGTTGCGTTCCTAAGTTGACTGGATGATTATGGAGTTTCCAAGAAGTCACGGCGGGACCCTAGGCTTATTGACAGCAGTTTATGGAGTAAATAATTGTATTCAAATTATCAATGACATTCTAGATTTCATGCTATTACCATAGATTTTTTTTTTTGCGCAAAATGCCTTCCTGAATAATTAGGCCATGTTCCCACTTTTAAAGGCGGTAGCTATTTTTGGAGGGAGCAACACAAATGCAAGTATCATTTGTGAACGGACATGCCAAAATGTAACTTACTAACAAAGGTTAGTAGTTGCACTCTGAAGATATTAAACGGGCGTTTGATATACTCTTACACACTGCTGCAGCAGCTTTCTTTTCGTTGCCTCGAATTAGATACATGGCAGAGCCTTAGTCATCGCTCATTAAGAAGCACGTGATTTCGCGCCGCCACTCGCGCGAATCCCAATGACGCAGTCGCTGAGGTCGCGGGTAGGCAGCTGCAAAGACATTTAACCTCGATTAACGCTAAAATTTAATATGTGAGAATGGTCAGACGGAAGCGCAGCATTCCCCAGAGGGGCGGTCGGCAACAAGTGAATTCCGCTGGCGGAGATGAACCGGATGTATATCAAGAGATGCTGGCTGAAGCCGGAGTTGCTGCGCCGGCCGCAAGCTCACCGGAGAGACCGTTGAAAAGAAGACGTGAAGGTGTTCCGTCGCATCAGAAGCCAGTAAAGCTGGTGCAAGTGCCATTGGCCGAAGAAGCTTCAAAAGCAAAACTTGGCCAGCAAAATGACCACGATGAGGAAGAGGATGATGAAGAAGAAGAAGATGATGATGATGATGCAGAATTTGAAGATGTCACCATTCCCGAGCCCACTGTTCAAACAGTCGAGCTGGGGTCAGATGAGGATGAAGACGATGAAGACGAAGATACGCGTTTTGAAGATGTCGATTTAATGATACCCTTCCCAAATGGAGAGACTGAACCACAAGAGCCAAAGGAACTAGAGCTCAATCTTTCAGCACAAAAGTCTGCAATGGCGTCGAAGCAGGTGGCAGATAGACGGAGGCCCATCACTAAGGAAGAAAGAGAGCGCCGCCTTGACATCCATAAAGCTCATTTGATCTGTTTACTGTCTCACGTGGCAAAGCGGAATCATTGGTGCAACGATTCTCAAGTTCAAACCTGCCTTCGGTCTCACCTGACGGACAAGATGATTCAATATCTGACTCCAGGGACGAATCTGTCGCAGTTTGGAAGGACCGAGAGTCTTAAGAATGGGCTGAAGCTAGTTGCAGAGATGTGGACGACAAAATACGAGATTACAGAGCGAGGCATGAGGAGGTCTTTATGGGCAGAAGAGGTGGACCATCTTAATAGCGTACGTACCTTGTCCCTCATGACTCGAGATTCGCGTCTGATATCATCTTTAGTATGAGCCTCCTAGTGATATGGACTCGTGTCTGGATAAATCAGATTTTAGAGAAGCGGCTAAAACATTGCAAGGCTCGCGGGATGTTGGGGTCCAGCTGTATTGCGCCCTGCTAAGAAGCGTCGGTGTTCGTGCTCGACTTGTGTGTTCGCTACAACCTCTTCCATTCGGTTCCGCAGGACCTACACTCCCCAAACCTAAAGAGAACTTTAAGCCAAAATCAGCTTCTAAAGCCGAACAGATGTTATCTCAGGTAGCTAAGTATAGAGAAATGGCAAATGCCGTTTCATCAGCCTCTTCCGCAGGCCCTTCTACTGCTAGACGCAGATTAGGACACCCAAATGCATCAGATTACAATTTTGAGCCCACAGCAGCTCCCACCAGGTCTCGCCTGGCATTCGAGGCACCTAAACGAATACGCGAATCATCCTATCCAGTATATTGGGTGGAAATCCTTGATGTCGGGCACCAAAAATGGCAGCCCACGGATCCAGTGGTGACAAATTCTTTTTGGAAGCCAAAAGCTTTTGAGCCTCCTATTACAGATAAAGAAAACTGTCTATGCTATGTCGTTGCATTCAACACAGATGGCACTTCAAAGGACGTTACCCGACGGTATGCCAAAGGATACACAGCGAAGACACGAAAATTGCGCATAGAAACTGCGTTGGACGATGGTAGGCGGTGGTGGAATAAAGTTATGAAGATGTATCAGTCCAAAGCTCCCAGCGACCTGGACCAGATCGAAGATATCGAATTAGCTGGAGTCGAGGCGAGAGAGCCAATGCCGAAAAATGTGCAAGATTTTAAGGACCATCCTGTATATGCTTTGGAACGCCACCTCCGTCGACACGAAGTGTTCATTCCAGGAGCTGCGCCGTCTGGAACGATTGCAGCTGGAGCCCGAGCCCCCCTGGAAAAAGTCTTCCGCCGAAAGGACGTACGAATCGCGAGGAGTGCCGAGAAATGGGTTAGGCTTGGTCGTGAAGTAAAGCCTATGGAGATTCCTGTCAAGTGGCTACCTAAACGAGTGCAAACCAAGAGATCCAGGTTTGGCGAAGAAGAGCAAAATGGAGATGCAGATGGCGATGCGGGTACTCCGATTTACACCATGGACCAGACAGAGCTATATGAGCCGCCTCCGGTACGAAATGGACGTGTACCGAAAAACAAATTCGGCAACATCGAAGTGTACGTGCCCAGCATGATTCCAAAAGGTGGCGTTCACATAGTGCACGAATACGCTAGGCGGGCGGCATACCTCTTGGGGATTGACTGCGCACCTGCGCTTACGGGGTTTCAATTCAAGGGGCGGCAGGGTACGGCTGTGTTGAATGGAGTTGTTATAGCAAAAGAATTTGAAGAGGCTGTCCGCGCAGGCATACAGGGGATCCTTGATCTAGAGCAAGAGATGGAAGATGACAAGAAACGATATGCAGCACTGAAGCTCTGGAGACGTTTCATCATGGGCCTGAGGATTCGGGAAAGAATCTGGAGCGGAGTAGGGGAGCAAGAAAGAATGCAAGCAGATAAAGAAGCGGAACTAGAAGCGGAAGCAGCGAGAGACGCGGAAAGCGATGAGACTGAGGAATTTGATATGGTAGTTGATGATGATGATGATGACGGAGAAGGAGGTGGATTTTTGGTTGACGATGATGCTGGAGAAGGGGGTGGTGGATTTTTTGTTGAATGATGAATGAAGCACTGATAGTCGCGTGACTCTTTTGTAAATAGCATATTTTGGCTGGACATATATCATTGGGCTTGATTTAAGCTTTCATCCGTATTTAAAATGCCACGCTTTGCTTTTTATTTTCACTGCCATCAAGAATGGTTGACTCATCCATTCTATCTAAGCTGCTCTACCGGAGCTTTCGGCCTTGGACATGAATATCTCGGACATGAATACCTCGGACAAGAATACGAGCTCCTAAAATGGGAAAAAGCCGGTGGTGGCCCTAGCCAAGCTTTTTTGTCAGCCTCTGATAATTTGACTTCTTTGCATATCACATATTAATATTTACTACTCCATATGGAGCAACAATATCCCTTTCTCATACAGAGGCTCAGCGGAATGGGACGCGCAGGCGGCAGTCTTAACTCGGATCGACATCTTCCCGAATCCCGGCCAAGAGTTGGTGCGCGCAGGCTAATTGATGCAGACAGAACCAAACTAATACTTGCGATTGCGTAAAGAGTTGATGGGTGAAAATTTGCCTCAATGTTTAAAAGTACCTAATCAATAGGTACTCGGTCAGCCTCTTTCTCTAATTTCTTTTAAGAAGATCAACAAGTTATCGTGAATCTTGAAAAAGCTTATCATGTGGCTTTTGTGGTGTTTCTCATCTGTTTTTTTAAAAAAAAAAAAAAAAAGTTTGAAGGGGCGTGCCAGGCCTGAAGGTGTGGATTTTGTGGAGTTGCGCCGTGCCCGTGGGTTTGAGACACGCAGCTTTGAGACACGCAGCTTTGAATCCTTTGGGGCTGTATCATGCAGATCTTCTGTTTAGGAAATTGAGCTATTCTATCTGTTCTCTGTATATAGCGAAAGGCAATGATTCGGTTAGGCATTAAGATGCCGTACCAAAAAGAGTTGTAAAGCATTGAGCATCTTCCATCGTGCCGTCTGTTGTTTATTTTGTGTACGGAATACGGAACCGCATTCTCAGCCATCTCCTGTCGTGGCTGATTCCCTAGCACGGGCGTTTTTATAGCGTCCGCGTATACCCTCCGCGTACTTCGTAAACTGTGGGGGTCTTTGCTGTCTGAGCCAATTGCCTAGCGAGGGCGCAACCAACTTGGCTTGGCTGCTCGCTTTTCCTCTCATTGAGGCGTTCAAGCCGCGCGAATCGGCTTTGGTGCGATGCCCAGGGTGGGCTGCTTGCGTGCATTAGAGACATCCTTTCCTCTCGCTTTCTCTTATATCGAATTCGGGCCATCGTTGGCATCAGCGGTTCGTACCTGGAAGAAGAAGCAGAGCAGAGTTACCAGCAGGTCAGCCGAGTGAGATGAGCTAAACAAAGAACCGACACCCTGGCCGGCACCCTGGCTGCCGATTCTCACTAAAGTACTCCTCCGTTCGGGGGGTTGCCTTTTTTCTAATCGTCAAGCCAAACGCAAAGAACATCGACCCATCCACTTCCATTGACCGTTCGCTCGCTTTTCTTGTATACATCGCTAAAACCCCATTACTGGTCTCGCCAAATTCCGCCGACGATTAACGCCAGGGCGTTTCCACATCTGTCTCTTCCGCCACCACAGCAAACGGCGCCATTTGATGGACAATATATCTGTGACGCCAACGCCAGCTTAGCCCTATGGACGCGGGTTGCAGAGTCGACGCAATCGCAGCCCGTCTCTCCTCTCCATTTCTCAATCCTTGCCAAACCAGCTTTTTTCCTTGACGCCTCTTTTTCTTCTTCTTAGTGCGGCGGTGTGCAGCTCGAAGCTCTATGTGTCTAATTCTCTCCTCCTTGGGACTGGGATATCAATAGCAGTTGGGATAGAGCAGAAGGAAAGCAGGGGAACCCGAAACACGCCCCCCAGTCTTCGCGGCCATCGAGCCAGCTCATCGTCGCCATGGCTTTTGTTAAGCAAGTCCGGACTTTGATGTCCAAAAATTTCCGATATCTACTATGCCGTCACCTCACAAAGGTCATCGTCATGGCCTTTCTCGTGTCAATCATCCTGGCCGCCTTCTTCAGCTTTGCCAAGAACCTGTTTGTTCCGCCTGCGGTCTATGGCTTCGGAGAGGTGCATCCCATAAAAACACTTTCGGAAGCATTTGACGATGCCTTTGGCAGCGGGCGAAACAAAATCGTTTTAATCGACAGTGGGTTCTCAGGGGGCAACATACAGAAAGCACTGGATGCGCTTCAAACCCAGATAGCAACACAGGGGCCCGATGTCAACATCGTCAGGGCAAGCAGCGAGGACACTCTGCTCACCGAGTGCCGAAGTAGCTTGCGGGGAGTCACGTCTTGTTTTGGGGCTGTCGTCATGCGGTCGTCGCCAAATGAAGGAAGTGGTGGCATATGGAACTATACCATCCGCACAGATGCTGAGATGACGAGCAGCCCCGTCAAGATTAATGTTGACAGGTCTGATAATCCCGAAGAGGTCTACCTTTTGCCAATCCAGCGTACTATCGACAGCATCATTGCCGGCATGAACGACACCAAGGCCCCCCAGGCCCTTGCCAACACCCAAGAGTTGCCCTACACCAGCATGACTCAGAAAGAGAGAGACGTTAAAGTGAGAGAAATCTTCCACAAGGCCATTGTAAACTTCATGGGAGTCGCCTTCATTGCCTCTGTGATCTGGATCACATACCACTTGACCGGTCACATTGCTACCGAGCGTGAGACTGGCATGTCGCAGCTTCTGGATGCCATGATGCCTGTTAGTAAGCCGTGGATGGCGCTGGCGGCTCGTATCATTTCTAACCACCTCTCTTTCTCCATCATATATGCGCCTGCATGGATTATAGGATCCATCATCGTGAAATATGGTGTATTTGTGTACACTAGCCTTGCTATTGTTCTTATTTTCCACATCACCGCCGGTCTTGCCCTTGCGTCCATGTCTATTTTGGTTGCGTCTTTTTTCAAGAAGGCTCAGCTCAGCGGTATTACCGCTATCCTTGCCATTTTGTTACTTGGTATCTTGGCGCAATCTCTGACACAGCCTAAAACGGGGCCCGTGGTGATTTTGTCGCTACTTTTCTCGCCATGTGCCTACGTCTACTTCATCACGCTAATGTCCCGCTTTGAGAGACAAGACATACCTACCAACCTTATTCAAACAGCTCCGGGCAGCCCCTGGAAGCTTCCAGGTATCGCTCTCTGGATATTTTTAATTGCTCAAATTTTTGTGTACCCTCTTCTCGCCGCACTGATTGAGAAACGCTTTTATGGTACCTCAACAGAAGGTCGTAAGATCTTAAAAGCTGGGGATGACAGTCTTGGTGAGAATGCCGTACAGCTGGATGGTTTCACTAAAATTTACAAGCGTGGCTTCTTCTCGCGCCTTTTTGCATTGGGGTCTAAGCCATCGGAGCCTGTTATAGCAGTCAATGGGCTTAGTTTCAACGTTAGGAAAGGCCAGATTGTAGCCCTTTTAGGTGCTAATGGAAGCGGCAAAAGTACAACCCTTGATGCCATTGCAGGTCTGAATAAACTAACCAGTGGAGCAATCACAATTGATGGGCAGGGTGGTCTGGGTATCGCACCACAAAAGAACGTCTTATGGGATGACCTCACTGTTGAGGAGCATCTCATCATCTTCGATAAGCTCAAGTCACCAAACGCGCCGGCGACCAGAGAGCAGATCGTGGAATTGATAAACTCCATTGACCTCGCCCACAAGCGAAAAGCTCTTGCTAAAACTCTATCTGGAGGTCAAAAACGAAAGTTGCAACTTGGCATGATGTTGGTGGGTGGAAGTGCTGTTTGCTGTGTAGATGAAGTGAGCAGTGGCATTGACCCGCTGTCTCGACGGAAGCTTTGGGACATTCTCTTGGCCGAGCGAGGAAAGAGGACTTTGATTCTGACAACGCATTTCTTGGATGAGGCAGACCTCCTTGCTGATCACATTGCCATCTTATCCAAGGGAACACTACGAGCTGAGGGTTCTTCCGTCGAGCTGAAGGATAAGCTTGGAGGCGGCTACAGAGTGAACGTGCACAAAAACCCGGATATCAGAGATTCGCCTACTATCGCTGGTGTGAAGAAAAAGGATGCCTTTGATCTAATTACCTATACTGCCCCCACATCTGGCCTGGCGGCTGAGGTTATCAAGGCACTTCAGAAGGCTAACATCACGGATTATCGCTTCTCTGGCCCAACCATAGAAGATGTGTTCTTGCAGGTTGCAGAGGAGATTAAAGATGAAGAAATTTTTCGAGAAACTATTGTCGAAAAGATGCCAGTCAAAGATGACAACAGCTCTTCGCAAGGCTACAGCCCCCAGATGGGACCAGGCCTTGGTCTTAAGCTTCTCGACGGTAGGCGAGTGGGTTATTTCGAACAAGCTGTCATTCTCTTCAAGAAACGTTGGACCATTTTAAAGAGGAATTGGGTTCTCTATGCCATTGCATTCTTACTTCCGATTGCAGCGGCGGGTTTGACTTCTCTTTTCGTCAAGGGTAGCGGACCAACGGGCTGTAAACCCACCGATCAAGCTTCAACCTCTGATACTGAAGACGCTTTTACTCAAATAGGCGATGGTGAAAGTCTTGTTTTCCTTGCTGGACCATCTAGCAAGTTTAACCTGACGCTTGTTTCGAGCCTCTTCAAGCCTGTCTTTGCTGGCAACACTGGCCCCATCTTCAACATCGCTGCGTCTTCTCTTAGCAATCTTCATCTTGTCGACACGTTTGATGGTTTTAATCAGTTCATAAAAGACAATAGCGAAAACGTGACTACGGGACTTTGGCTCGGTGACGCCACCACAAACCCCACCATTGCGTGGGTTGCCAACTTGTTCGTCACGAGCCCACTCACGGCTCAGCAGTTCCTCGACGTCTTATTGACCAACACAACAATTGCAACATCATGGTCCTCCTTCGATGTCCCTTTTAATCCCACCATTGGCAAGGCTTTAAACCTGGTCATCTACATGGGCCTAGCGCTCTCTTGCTATCCGGCATTCTTCGCCCTGTATCCAAGTAACGAACGCAGGAGATTTGTGCGCAGCTTGCAGTATTCCAACGGCGTCAGGCCTTTCCCCTTATGGATTGCCTATCTGCTATTCGACTTTTCCATGGCTCTTGTTGGCGCGGCGATCGTTACCGCTCTATGGGCTGGACTATCAAATGTTTGGTTTCACATTGAGTACGTCTTTGTGGTTCTCTGGTTATATGGCCTGGCTTCCATATTGGTGGCCTACTTTGTATCTCTCTTCACCAATTCTCAACTTGCCACATTTGCCTGGGCGGCTGCTGGACAAGCGATTTTCTTTCTCGGTTATTTAATCGCCTACGTCTGCGTCGTTACCTATGTCGATGTCTCCAAAATCGACAACACCCTTTTGGTCTGTCACTACGTGATCTCGGCATTCATGCCCATTGGCTCAGCGACTAGAGCTCTGTTTCTAGCAACCAACCTTTTTTCTACTGCTTGCGATGGCAACGACCTCTCTACAAACCCTGGCGGCATCAAGCAATACGGAGGCCCCATCCTTTATCTTATTATTCAATCTTTCATTCTATTTGGCCTACTGCTTTGGTTTGACAGTGGAAATGTAGGGTCTTCTGCAAGAGCTTTGTTTAACCGTCATAAGCACCCAGAAAATGATGCTCAGCCCGATGAGGAAGTGAGCAATGAGCAAATTAGAATCACGAGCTCCGCAGAGGACGATGGCTTAAAGATTTTGCATTTGACGAAATCATTTGGCAAGAACCTTGCGGTAGATAACGTTAGCTTTGGTGTCAAGCGTGGCGAGGTCTTTGCTCTACTAGGTCCAAATGGAGCTGGCAAATCCACTACTATATCACTAATCCGAGGCGATCTGAAGCCGAATCTTAACGGCGGAGACATCTTTATTGAAGGTGTGTCTGTGACAAAGAATCTGGCAGGCGCGAGAGCAAACCTTGGCGTCTGCCCCCAAATCGATGCGTTAGATCAGATGACGGTTCGAGAACATCTTGAGTTTTATGCTCAAGTTCGAGGTATTCCTGATATCGAACACAATGTTACCGCAATCTTACAAGCCGTGGGCCTCAGCTCCTTCTCAACGCGCATGGCGGCAGCTCTCTCGGGCGGCAACAAGCGCAAGCTCAGTCTAGGAATCGCTCTAATGGGCAACCCCGGAGTCGTCTTGCTGGATGAACCCTCGTCAGGCCTGGATGCTGCAGCCAAACGAGTCATGTGGAAGACACTCCAGGCAACAGTTCCTGGCCGGTCCATCTTGTTAACGACCCATAGCATGGAAGAGGCCGATGCATTGGCGGGTCGTGCCGGTATTATAGCCAGACGCATGCTCGCCCTTGGCACCCCTGATGACTTGCGACACCGCTTCGGCGATGCTTTACATATACACCTCGTGTCGAGCACGGCGCCTAGAACAACAGATGAAGAGATGAATGTCATCACGTCGTGGATTCGCGAGACTTTACCCACAGCCAACCTTGAGTCGAAAATGTATCATGGACAATTACGATTCTCGGTTTTCTCGAATGAAGTTCTGTCCCTTACAAAAGACCCAGGTGCCAAAGATGTGACGCCCGTTGGCAACGACATCAGCCAAGGCGCCATCGGACGGCTTATAGTCCTATTTGAAGAGAACAAGGCCCGTCTCGGTGTCGAGCATTACAGTGTTAGCACAACGACGCTTGACCAGGTCTTTTTGGGTATCGTTGGCCAGCACAACATCCAGGAGGAGAATCACGAAGCAAAACCAGGCTTGATTAAGAGGATGTTGAAATCTAAAAGATCACCTTAATGTGACGTGGTATATATATATATATATTTTTCCCTTTTGCATATACATGATATCTTCGCAACATAATGAACACAATTTCTTTACACTTTTTATTTCACCTTGTTTGAGGGGAGCATATATCAACCTGCAATTCGTATATGGTGCGATGACATCTTTTTTTGGTTTTGTTTTGTTTTGAACCTGGCGTTGGATCAAAAGATGACTTTGATGATTCTGAAATGTGTTGTAGATAGGATCTTCAATTAGGTAGATAGATTGGGTTGAATAGGTACCATTTAATTTTTCTCACTTACTAGATTACGAGTCTGTATATGCTCCGCCGGCCGATGAGTCTTTATGTGCTGTACGTCAAAGTGGCTAGACCTAACTGTATTTTAGGAGTTTACTTTTTGGTGCTGGCAGAGAGAATGTAAAACTTCTAAGCATCAACACTCTAGCTCAACTAGAGCACCGTAATATTGGACATGCCGCAAGATATGATGCACTAACTAAAGATACACTTCCAGCTCCGCCCTGATCCGTCGTATGACCTGCCGTAATTCCCAAAGGTGTATCTATCATGGCTCATCTATCGCCCAAGTGAAACCAGACGAGGAAAGTGAACAAAAGATACAAATCCCACCCAACGCCCCGGCGCCCACAATGTTTTTCATATACGCTTCCATACAATAACCTTATACACTGAAAGCTTTCGCTAATATCATTACTTCCTCAATCAGTTCCATTACTTAAAACCGCGTCCTTTGAAGGCTCCGTGAACCAACCGCCTTTCTCCCATTGCCCAGGCACGTATATGCATGATTTCCGCGTTTCAGCATCATAAATTCCCTTAAGAAGCGTTGATAGCCTCTTGAAATCAATAGGTTTCAAAACCCATCCATCGAAGCCTGCTTCGATATAAGTATCTCTTAATTCTTCAACTAGAGAGGCTGAGACAGCAAATATGGGTATACGACCGCATCTCGAGGCTAAGGTCGAATGGCCCCTGCGTTCAGATGATATCTCCATTGCTCTAATCAGCTTTGTACTGGTAAGACCATCGACGATCGGCATCTGAAGTGCATGTTAGCGTTTAAAAGACAGAAAGAAGGAACTCTAAAAGGTAGTCACTGCTTACCTGCATGTCCATGAGGACAACATCAAATGCAGACGAATTATCACTATAAATAGCTGCACAGTCCTGTCCATTTACTGCATGATGGATGCTATTACCAGCCCTTTCCAACCTCTTTTTTAGAATCTTCATATTGATAGGGTCGTCTTCTGCAACCAGCACTCGCAATGCGTTATTATCCGCTGCAGCGCTGCTAATCAAACTAGGCGGCCGCTTTGTTTCGGTTGCATCGGTATCAGCTTCAGAAATACTTCCAGCCCTCTTCTCACGTTTGAAAGCAGGAGGCATATCAATATACTCGTCTGGTACCTTGATTGCTCTAACTGGCACCTTTGAGTCACGGATCTTGGCGGTGCCAAGGTCCTCCTCGAGAGGGTTGGCAGGAGATTTGTGGCTGGGAGGCTCATTCAGTGGAATAGAGAAGCTTGTGCTGCTAATTTTAGAAGGGGTAGACAAGTGAACTTTGGAAGAAAAATATTCGGTGTCCTTGTCATTTAGAGCTAGTGGAGTCTTGATAGCGTCGATTAGGCGATCCGCGTCGCTTCTTTGGCTTCCATCTTGGCTTGCACCACTTCGACAGCTTTCAATACTTTGCCGTCCTATAGAAATCGAATCCGCCGCAGGGTTCTTGCTGTGATCAACTAGCAGAATCTCGTTCTCTTGTGCTAGGGGCAGCGACTTGGCTGCAGCAATATCTTGGTGAGAAGTTATAGGGCCATTTGTAGATCCATTATCGTCCAGATCTGGTGATGCTTCGGGCAGTTGGAACGGCAACTGGATAACAAATTGAGAACCCTCCCCTTCCTTCGATTTTAGTCTTAGTTGGCCACCAGCATTTCTAATAATCCGAGCAACGACGGCTAGACCGAGTCCCAGTGTCTTCACCTCTTGCTTTTTTTCTCTTCCCTCATATGGGGGCTGCAGTCCCAACCCTTCTGTGCTGACTTGTTCGAGATCTCGAAAGAGGGCTTCTATTTGTAGGGGGCTCATGCCGCTACCAGAATCTTCGACAACAATTTGTATAATCACTTGCCGATCTTCTTTAACCTCAGCAACAAAAATATCCACGTTTACGTATCCAGAAGTCGTATGCGTTATCGCATTTGCTGTAACGTTTGTGATAACTTGACGAACACGCCGGCTATCGCCTTGTACAAAGCGAGGCAATCCAGGATGCTTTGTGACCTGGTATTCAATACCTTTCCTCTTAGCATCAATGTGGAATTGATCTATCGCTTCATTCACACATATGGGGAGCTCGAAGGTTTCCTGTACTGCCAAATGCTGGCCTTCCTCGGTCTTGGTCAGGTCTAAGAGGTCATTGATGACATAAATCAACGACTTGGAGGCCGAGTGTGACTTGGCAAGGTTGTCTCTAGTTTCTTGATCGAGTGACCCCTCAAGGGCAATTTCGAGGTAGTTAATAATAGCATTGAGCGGTGTGCGAACCTCATGCGCCGAATTGGCCAGCAGAAGTCTCGTCAGTCGAGTATTTTGTAGAGCGGCCTCCTTCTCTCTCCAGACTTCGATGAATTTGCCTATATAAATAAGAGTCAGCAGCTAATCCCCGTATTTAATATGTCGGAAGCAGTACCGTAGACTAAGCAGAGCACTGCCGCTGTTTCAACCTGCTCCTCAACCCACTCACGACACTTGCCAATGACAATCTCATTCCACGTTTTGAAGCTTGCTCGAGGCTCTAGATAGCCCTCGGTACCTTTTCGAAGAATTTTTTCGTATGGATTTCCAGCCCATCGAACTTCCTTAATCTGCCCTTTGCGGAAAAAAACGATGAAATCATGACCACCAGTACTCAAGGGCACGTAGAGTAATCCAGCGATAACCTGGAATCCAGGAGGATACTGTAAATCCGGAAAATCTTCTCTGACATCTTGAGATGCAACAACCGAAGTCAATCTGCGCACTCGAAGATATTCGAGCATAACCAAAGCTTCTTGGCTCTGTTCAATGACACCTAAAATCTTGGTCTCTCCTTTAATGGACAGCAAGCCAAAATCCGCATCGAACAGTCGTAATAGATCGTCGGACGACGCAATTATATAACCGGTTGGATTCTTATCAGTTGGAACAGTGTTGATTAACTTCCGGGCCTGCAGTCGCGATGCATATGATAACCTCTCAATATTTCTCGAGGCCGTATCCCCCACCAAGCGACACATTTTTCGGATGGGAAAAGAGACCCGCATACCGTGATTCCCATAGGAATGGCATGCCATCAGCCCCCAGAGTTCATTAAATGCATTGAGGGAGATTGACATGGATGATCTCACTGCCATGTTAGCTAAGTATTTTAAATGAATGGGAGACATGGCGCGCAAATACGCGTGGCTCATATCAAGGGGCACATCAAGGTCCTCTTTAGTCCGACAAACGATTCTTGCAGATTCCAAGTCTCGGTCGTAGAGCAACCGAACTTTATTCAGCTTATATAAATCGCGTGCTTGGGCAGGAATGTCAGATGCCGGGAAATGTAATCCTTTGTATAAATCGGCAGTCTTTGAGGCATCGACCAGCTCAGCCACAACTTTTCCATTCCAAGAAGAATCGAACTGATATATCATGACCCTGTGGAACCCCGTGAGTTCTTTGACTATGCCGATGAGAACTTTCAGAAAAATATCAAGGTTAGGGGCTGAGGAAAGTTGCTCCTGAACTTGGGACATGATATCGAACACTTGCATTGCCCCTTGATCGCCTCGCTTCTTCCTGGCACTCCGCAAAATCCTCAGTGGTTTGCTCAAAATCTCTGTACTTTCTTCAATCTGCTCCATTGTAGGATTGCCGTTAAGGGTGTCAAGAGGAGTAGGAGAGTTCTTCTCTTCCGGAGGTCGAAGAGGGAATTCCTGATCGTCGTCTCTTTCAAATTCACAGATGATCAAGTCAGGGTGAGCGGGGTTGATGTGCATGGCACACCAGAGCTTTGCGCTCTTCTTTTCTTTTCGGCCCCTTACTGAGATACTGAAGACCTCTGGGCCATTGGCAGCAGGATCGGCATCCTCGTCTCGAATAAAGTCAATATGATCCAGGAGGTTGTCTTGCTGCTCCTCAGTCAAGATATCCAGGAAGCTCTTAAGTACAAATAGCTGCTGAGGGGTGTAGCCAAGAAGCTTATGGCAGTTCTCGCTGACGTATCGTACAACAAACTGGCCCTCGTCCTCCTCGCGCATCGCCAGGAGGACACCGAAGCTTTGAATAGCTCCTGGGATATGTATGGGCTCTTCTTCACATCTTTGCAAAATTCCATCTCTCCCAGTTATGACAGCATGGCCTTCGTCTGTTATGACATGCGTAAAGCGCGTTGCAATGTGCTGGAAATCGCCTGATAAATGGCCTTCCGAATTCACAGATACTTCGGCCGGGACAAACGAATCATCTTCTTCAGAGTCTTTGCCATCATCATTATCAAGTTCCTCTGACTCGTCCTCGTCTTTGTCTGAGATGGGTAGGTCCAGGTTCAAAGGTATCGATGAGCTGTGACGAACAGCATTAGCCTGCAGACTGCTGTAGGGCCCGCTCATAGCCCTTTTTTTGCGGATTTGGGCAGCTCGGTCATTTGATGGAGGTGGTGATGTTGGTGACATAGGTTCAAAGTCTAGCCTTCGCGCATCGGTCCAAGAGTCCGTCCGATTGGTAGAGCCGAGAAGGTGTACCGGTATGCCGGGGCTTTGGTTGTCGGTCTCGGCCAAGTGTGGGAATAGGTCTTCATCGGCAATAGGGTCAACGCGGACTACAGAGCGGATTGGGAACACGCGATCGCCGGCGAGGTCAGAGTTTGATGGAGGTGAATGGTGGTTCAGCTGCTGGTTGGATCTTGCGCTCCTGGCTGAAGTGGGTGTCTGATCGTCGCCTCCCCTGGTCGCCGTCTCCAGGTGGCCGTCGGCCGAGGTGGATTCGTTTGAGGCTCTCTCCGACTCATCTTGCCGGGACGAGTCCATTATCTGCGAGTTCGGGCTATTTGAAGCACCGGGTCGTGCTACGTCAAAGATGCCAAGCTGCGTGAGCACATGCCGTGTCGGTTTTCAATCCAGGCGCATCTTCGAGAGCAAGCAAGCAATATAGGTAGGTCAAAATGGCGAAACCAGGCCGAAGCCAAGCTTGCGAGAGATTTCCAGTGAGAGAGAGAGAGAAGAGAGAGAATATGCCAAGCAAATAGAGAGATAGGGAGACGAAACGGAAATTGAACAAAGTCTGGAATGAGATGGTGAAAGAAGGACGGAGCGGGTGAGGTACCTGCTGCATTAGTTAAGATAACTTGATCCGCTAAGGCTCTGCCGATCTTCGTCATTAGTTCCGGCCAGGTACCTACTGGGCCTAGAACTGTAACGGGCGCGGATCAGATACCAATGCGAGGACACAGCTTTTTTAAGAGATTTCTTTACACGAATCATAAGGATGGGAACAATGGAAGTCGGCACGTAATTTGAGTTTGAGATGCGCTTAATGGAGACTGGATCCAGTTCTGGATGCATATTGAAGCTTCAGGTCAGGTACCTTAGTAGTGCTATAGACGGGGTGAGGGGTAGGAGCACATGTGATATACGTATATTGCCTCAATCTTCATTGCGGCCATGTTTCTGACGATCTATATTTGATCAATTGAGATTGGCACTGATTTTACTTGAGCTTCATCAATTCTAGCACTGAAGAAGCGCGATCGATCGTGGTAAAGCAAACACGATCATAGTCTCTCACTTATAGCGTCACCCTGCATGGAGGGGTAGCTAGCTACAAAGTCCAGAGTACATATATCAATCAAATGTCAAACTCGCATGTGCTACACTAATACAGCATCCACAGTGTGAGATTTGCCAGTAGTTGTATGAAAATTAGTTTTTTTTTTTTTTTGTTCCTCTCTTTGTCTCCAGCCTTCTCAGTTCCAATCAATCATCTTCCCTTTTCACCTACCAAGGAAACAAGAGGGACTCTGTACCCCGTCAGCAGCAAAGGATGGGGGCTCCGGAACAGATGTCCGGCCCAAGGGCAAGCTAGGCATTTAAGTGGCGTCAGTTGAGACCTGAAGATCTGTTGGTTGGAGTACCCATGTAGCGTTACGGCTATCGGAGCGAAGCCAATCGTCGATGGTCCAGATTTACTGTGGGACAAATGCATAAATCATTCTAACATCTAGCCTACTATACTTTTCTCAAGTACTGTAATATTATCTCCATCTCCTAGAAGGGAAACATGCAAGATCTCGATGTTTCGCAAACCGCCTTGCTGACAAATACTCTTAGAAGAGCGACCAATCTTCCAGCAGGTTCTTTCAAGCTAAAATCCTTGTTGGTGCTTCATGGGGGTTATTCTATAAAGATATGTTTGGTAGCGACAAGACAGATCAAAGGAATAAAACAAATAAAATAACTTCAGATTATAAAGATATGGCAGCAACTGCTCGCTGTCTACAGCGTATAAATCGTGGTTAGGTTCTCCATACTTCTCCAAGGATAATAACGCATAGGAGATAACTACGTGTATTTGCTCTTCTGATGACTCGTGCGGACGGTCTCGCCGTTTATAGGTGGTCGTCACAAAAGGATTCGAATATATACTTGATTAACTTCTATTAATACAAGACTACAGTAATAAACATATCTGTAGCAAGGGACAGTGAAGGCAAAACGGGGTAGTTATGGTTTAGGCCTAATTTCCGTTCACTCGTGATTCATTAACATATCCTTAGCATCCCTACCTATCATAGCAAGAGAAATAGTACTTAAATACATGCTACGCGACAGACTCGTGGACTGTTGGAGCCCTCCATTCAGGGCTTGAATTAGACGGATAGTCATACCAAAACGAAGGCTTCTACCAAGCGATGAAGCTATCATATGAGACAGCTATCATTAGGTCATCACTCTTGCGATCTTGTATTTTCGAAGATTTCCAAATTGACAGCCAGATGACCCCTTTCCTGTATACATATATACTCATTACTTTACTGCAGCCCCTATTAAATTATACCCAAACTGCCACACAAGTCCTACTTAACCACCATTACATATAAATATGTGAGATTTTTTATCTTTGTGATCAAAATATGGTTTTACTCTGCGTTTAGCAGGCTATCCTCAGAAAAAAGAGATACCTAATATTTATTATCTAAGGCAGCACTATGTCCAACTTCGCTGTTCATGATGCAGCATTTCATATGATCCTAAAAAACAAGGAACTTCTATCATAAGCTATCTTCTATCCAATGTATTCCCCCATTGTTCTCGATGCAGATCTTGTTCAATGTTTTATGAGTCCTTCTTAGTTTCATGTAGCTTCTGACAAATGACAAAAATTAACCCTTTTCGTCGACTCGTACGCTAGATCTCCATGTCTGTACGATAAAGTAAGACGCACATTCCATATTCGTTAACAGAAGGAATAATGAAGACACAATTTTTGACTCGCCTCATTTATGCGTTGCGCCTAGTCGCCCTACGACAATATTATTACTGACTACATCTCTAAAATCTCATTTATGGTATGCCGTTCAATTGTTAATACGAGGAGAGATTGTAACTAATTGGATTTGAGATTTGAAGAAAAGTGTTATGTCAAGATAAACAAATAAAACACATAACCCTATTGCTACATCCGGCAACTCTTCATGAAGACCGAAAGAGGCAATATCATCCTGCTGTAAAACTGATGTCGTATATCAATCCAGGAGAATGCATTCGGCTATTGTACAACCGAAGAGGCTCAGTAGTCGAGTAGAGCTACGTCACTTCATCATACAAGGTAATAAGATAGTATATGGCCAAGTCAAAAATAAGCAACAGTCAGGTGGATATATAATACTTGCTCAAAAAGGCGAGATAGACGGTGAAATATTGTATCCCTAACAACTCAATCATGTCAACAGGGACAAAAGGATGCGCTGGAAGCCAGTACTCAGCTTTAGGCGTCATGTGCTGGATGAAATATAACAATAATTTCGTCATCATTTTTCTGACAAGAACACGACCTCTCCAATCATACCCCATGTTGTCCAAACAAAATCAGGGCAGTTGTTAACACAAATTTCGCAAATTCCACCGTCTAGAAATTAGGCTTACCCTCTTAAGAGTGAACCTCATCAAGTCATCACTTTTACGCCATTTTAGAGCTGTAAGTAGATGGCTAAACTGCCATCCAGCATTTCTATTAAATACAGATTGGTATACGAACTTTTGTATACATATGTAGATCTTGCCGGCCCAGATTAGACGTCGTTGACAAGCATATGAGCATGTCTCATTTTTCATAGAAGCCAGACCGTTTTCCATTTAGAGATGTTTTCCATTTAGTGATCATAAATTCATGGCATAATCATCTGGCTCAAGACATTGCATGTATGAAGCCGCAAAAAGCTGGACATAACACACTCAGAAACATCATGCCAATCTAGACCATTGCCCGCCATCTCTCTCATAGATCCTCAACTCCCTGCCCTAGACCTTATTATTACAGGGATGTTAAGTGATTTCCAATAGGTCAATAGCGCAACAAGTATCAGC
The DNA here is from genome assembly GCA_030278935.1 of Trichoderma polysporum. Classification (NCBI taxonomy): domain Eukaryota; kingdom Fungi; phylum Ascomycota; class Sordariomycetes; order Hypocreales; family Hypocreaceae; genus Trichoderma; species Trichoderma polysporum. The sequence continues at coordinate 35,059 of JARFTM010000199.1, read as the reverse complement.
AAACCTATAGCCAACAGGTTATACAAAGTAGCAGCCGGTAACAGAAAGAGTCCCTTTAACTTACACGGTAGCTATGCACGTATTACGACTCCAAGGAGACAGATTAGCCAATTATGATCAATTTATCGTAGTTTCCGAGTATCTCTTTAAGTTATAAATGAACACAGCCAGAGTGTATGTGATATTGAATGGGAAAGTGGCATAAATGCTCTCACCGCGATTTCTAGCATCTGACCATTCTCACCTTCGCACTAAAAAAGGGCTATATTGGCGGTCAGATGGCAACCGCTAAGAAAAAAAAAAGGCTATGACATCATGGCATGAAAACTGCAATTGAGTTTACCACGGTAGTTCATCCATCACGGCACTCAATTAGAAAACAAAGACTCATCTGCCGAGGTTACGGTTCGTACGACTCATGCCGCAGTGCGAGTCAGATGAGGAGTGTGCAGATAGGATCTGCCGTACGACGTATCCGCGGATGCTTAATGGAATCGACTGGGGCCGTACTATCCGAGCTGAAGACTTATCACGACTTCTGCTTAAACAAGAAAAAATTACAGAATATACAAGATATACAAGATACGGGATGAAATGTTTCTACAGCTGATTCCCGGCCTGTCGTTGATGTACAAAACGACATCTCCAAACCGGGTGCCCAGCAACGAGCTAATTGTTCTATGCCAGTGCGAAAACATCTAGGTCAATGGGAGATGAACAGAGATGTCGATAGACGAAGCTATAAAAGCAACGCCGTATCTGGCAAAATAAAATACAATCACAGAAGCTGTACCACAATGAGCGGTCTTGTCATGTCACCAGATTAGCCATCAAAAACAACATCGAACTCGAGTCAAGAGTTCTTAGCATAGGCAAACCGTTAGCCATCAGTGGATTCGATCGCGGTGAGGCCGTGAGTTGGTCGGGGATCCTTGATTCTTCGGATCTCTATTCCGAGGATCTTACCGAAGCCGCCGGAATAAGTGGTGACTGTGTCAAGGCACGGTGGCTTGAAGACTTTAGTTCCGTTTTGACCACTCTATGCCATGGTAGCCGGAATGAAAGAAAATCGGCCCAACGCTATTGACCTCGCAACACGGCAGGGAAGAATTTTCTTCGAAACCAAAACACGCCAAACCCCTCTCCTCTCTTGCGTGCGCTGCAAGGTGAGGATGACCAGCGTTAGAGCAGGTCGAGGGTTGCGATGAACGTCATAGTGCAGTTAGAACAAAAGGGCATTGACAAGTGTGTGTGTGTGTGGGAGAGAAAGAGAAAAACTCGGCAACCAGAATAAAAAAAAGTCGAGCTTTTAACTGACTGGTCGGCCAGCGCGCTTAGAAGGCGGGGCAGTCCTTTTTTTTGGTTTGAAATTTTGTGATCCGAAATCTGCTCCACCGGGCCAATCATAGGGTCTGGATAGATGAGGGCAGAAAAGGCACTGACTGGGCAATTGATACATTGCAATCTGGCTATCGGCAATCACAGCAATCACAATGTGCGGGCTCCCCACAAAAAGCGTTCGCGTGCCCTTCCCCAGCTGCGCATTCGGGCAGCTTGGTATTATATCAGAACCTTCTTGGGTATGAACGAGGGCGCACACGCTTCCAATTATATGAGCACGAGGACCGTCGAGCGGGCGCTTTTGGAATACCACAACCGAACCGAAAGAGACTAGCAGATCATGGTCGGGAACTTGTGGCGCCTCCCAAGTTCGACAAGTGTGTCTTCAGCGAAGCCATCGCTGGCCGGCCTGCATGGGGGGATGCCGCACACACTTTACCTCACATAGGCCGACATACACATGCCTCACACATACATACATTACACACATCATCAGCTCGTTCCCGGGCGATGCCGATCGTGTCGGGCCGTAATCATGGCGCGCGCCCATTTTGCCTGAAGATCGTCGTCGTCAGCACCTCAGCTCCGGCAGCCCAAAGCTTCCCACACAAGTCGTTCTCAGAGCCCAGCACGGCGTTCCGTCTTGGGCATCGTCTTCGGTGTGGGAGACGAAGAAAAGAACAACCAAGGGGGGTCGCGTCGCTCTCGCTAGAACTGGACCAAGACATGGTGAATAAAAGAAATGAAGAGCAAGCGCCCAAACGAGTCGCGAGGTGACGAAGGCCAAGTCTTAGCTGCTGGGCTCGAGACCCTCTCCCGCGCCCAATGAGCAGACGGCGCTCTCATAGTTCTAGAAAGATCAACTATTTCGAGATCCGTTGTGGCGCTTGTGATTCCTAGCCCTCTCTGCCAATCATAGCGCGTTTGCGATTCCGATCCATTTTCGGTTGACTTGAAATACAGTGCGAATGGCGCGTGCCTAACTATTTCGCCTTCCTTTCCCCCCTCCCCCAGTTCTAGGCTCTAATCCCAAAGTTGGGTGGAGGTTGGCAGATGAAGTAGTACTTGTAATGGCTAACCAGAAATTGCATCATATTCCAGCCGCACGCGCGCTGCACTCACAATGAAGTTTCAAGAGCGAGACAAGTCCGATCTATGGCTCCAATTGATGAACCACCAAGACAGTTCTCGCTCTCACGATTGCTAGTACTCTTCGCTAGGGCCCGAGAATCTGGGCTACTCGCGTGTTGGTTTAGGGACAGCTTACAAGTAATACAACTTGTCTTGGCGTCACGAGCTTTTGAGACGGTCAGATTGAAGCGGAGACTGTACAGTAGTTCTACGCATCATACGAAGTACAGTACTGAAAATAGCCTGGATTCTCATCACCTTTGCAAGCAACACTCGGTGCTACTCCTCGATTTATCTTACCTCTCCATCAGGAAGATGGCCCCATGGGTACCTATTTTGCGCTCCGTACTTCGTACAAACGGAGTATTAGCACCAGGTACCGTGCCTTGGATACCTGCAAAGCACTTTATTAGTGCAAGCATGGGAGCACGATGCTACTAACAGTTCAATCATCCTTGAGCTGCTGCTGCGTTCAGGGACCAAGGGCCCCCCCAGCATGCAGCTGGGAGAAAGCAGATTCGATGGGCGGTCATCGCAATTTCTGCTGCAGAAGCGTCCCAATACGACGGAGTATTACTTTATGGTGAATGTATGGAGTCTCGGTCCAGACCCCCATCATGCAGCAACAAAAGGCCCACCCAAGGTGGCAGCCAATCGTACAGGCATGGCTGGCGCCGATCCTCTTTTAATAGCTCCTGGTTCGAAAAGGAAGCTGGGGCTACGGAGTACCTAGAGACTGGTCATTTGTTTGGGAAATAAATGAGTGCCTAGCCCTCCGTCATTTGACGAGTCAGATACACCATTTCGTTCCCCACGCAACAAAGCCTCTTCCCCCCATGCTATGTCTTCATCGCGATTATCGGGCTAATGCTACTACAACTAATCTACACTATTTGTACTTCCTACACTTTGCATATTACACTAACGTGCCTATTAATACTCTGCACCGTTTGGGGGGGTAGAGTACAGTACAAGTACAGACCCTTTTTTTTTTTTTTTTTTAAATCATATCGAGTGGAGAGAGAGCACACCGTGCCAAGCCATTTCTGTAGAAACACAGGGCTCTCGGATAGTATGACTACGGCTAGTACTCCGTAGTAGTGCTAGTCGAAGTATTCTATTCGACACTGGCGGCATGTGCAGCATCGTGCATTAAAGTACAAGTGCTACTACTAGCAGCAAAAAGATTGAATACTTTGTACTCGGTAGAAGAAGCGCGATGAATTACGTCACTGGGGTTTGGGGCTCGCACGCCCCTGAATTCTGTTCCGCGGAGCAGCATCGCCATGCGCCGAAATGCTGTTGGTCATTTCACAGGATTGCCCATCCGCACCTTGTTACGAGCTTAGACCTATTGCCGATGGGCCGACTACTCCAGGTGGCCTGCAGACAAGCCTCCAGTGTCTGCCTCTCTCCAAAGTAGAAAGTACCCAGCTCTGGTAATGCACACACAAAACAAGTAACATTGCTGTTGCCTTGGAAGGATGGTTATCTTTAACCGCCCACGGTGAGAGAGACGGGACTGTCAGTCTGTCAGCCATAAACCCATGCACGTCCCTTGCCCGGCCATGACATTACCGAACTTTTCGTTGCTACGGTTGCCTGCAGCCATGGTGGTACAAGGCGAATTAAGGTACCGACAGCCTCATTCAGCTAAAGGGATGAAAGCAGGAGAAGGGGAGCAAGCGCTTGAGTAAGTCGCTTGGATTTGCTCCCTTACCAGGCCTGCTAAAAGGCAGGAAATGTCAAAAGATGCACGCACCAGCCAGCTAATAATATGCAATGATACAGTACAGTGCATTCATCACGGCGTATCAGCTTATCTGGACTATCCTTGTTGTACTAATCAACGTGACAAAGCCCTGTCGGCCATCTCACCGTGATGAAAAGTACGTTTGGACGGGACCGAGGGCGGCTTCAACGCGCAGATGACGGTGGGGACCAACAATTCAAAGGGGTGGCCAGGAACAAGCACAAAGCAACAACAGCACAGGTGAGTTTCTGGCACGGCAAGACATATTCTGTCATGGCTATCCCGTACTCAGTATCCCGCACTTTTGCAACGAGGCCAAAGGAGCATCGCCCGCATTTTGACAAACCAAAAGTGTCAGATCGTATGTAAAAGCGTAAACGATGAGCTAAGCCGCTTGTACAAACACAGCTTGGCACGGCCTAGCACGGCCTGGCTGTGCAGAGGAGAGAGCTTGAACGATCCAGGTCGAGAGAGCTTCGTATAGATAATATGAAAAACTAACGAGCGACATTGAATTTCATTTCTCGGGATTTCAGCAGAAAAGCAAAGCGGCTTTTCGGTCCATGATATCCGCGGAATAACTAAAACAAAACAAAAAACTGACAGACATCAAGCTGCTCCGTATTATTAGTACAAGTCATTCTTCAGGGTCCTGGGCAGAGCATATCCGGAAAATTTCCCCAGGGATCACCAACCAAAGGGCTAGCAAATGCCAAACAGGTCTCCACTAACGGAGTATAACGGCTGTTGGATTGGGTTTTTTTATGCCGCGAATAGCGAAGGTACATGATCGGTGGAGAGGGTCAACTGCACGAAATGTTACCTGTAGCCCGTGGCAGGGCAAAAAGCGTGGCGGGCGAATGGCGCAATGCAACGAGCCTGGCAACCTGGGCTAGGTTCAAGATGGTGTGTGTCGCCGTGGACGCCAAGGCCAACCTCTACCGCAAGAGCTCTTCTCGATACGGGCAGCAGGGCTTGGGTGGTTCGAACGAGGACGGCAGACGCCGCGGGATTCTTTGAGGCTGCTGCGGTGCTGGTACGGAGCACTACTTTTGTTCTCCGTACGGATATCAAAACTGACAAACGGACCAGATGCCCTTTTCTCCGTACAGTAATGTTCTTGCAAGTACGAAGTACCTAGTGTTCATAAAGCCTTGCTCGCATGTGCAAATATGCACATGTATGGACGGCGCAATAATAGCACCGCAGCTGCAGTAAACGTGAGACATGAGGGGGCACACCTGTCAGTATTATCTACAGCAGAAATCACCATCGCCCAACAGCAGGATGAGCTCGCCACCAGTTGTGCCGTTGGTGTTGCTGCTGACGGTTTAGGACGTGCATTGCCCAGAGGCTTCTACTGTAGGTAGAGGAAATTTGCCCCAGAGTGCTGCTAGCACTACAGAGCTGTGGGTAGATGCTACTAGTGAGCCCGCCGTAACCAAGTACTAGTAGTGACCTACCTTAAGCAGCCGTGCCTACAGTGTCTGCTTGTCACTAAGGCAAGGTACCTTTGGCCTCTGAAGGATGCAGGTACCGTGCTCCAGCCTCTGCTGTCCTTGTTCCCCTTTCGCGCGCCTGAGTCTGTCTGCCTGTCGAGTCCATCGAAACAAAGCAAGACGACGCCGATCGATGGCGATTGAGATGGAGGGAGATGCCACTCGAGGCTCCTCCGCGCATCTGCTCACCTTCTCGTGCTAGCAGCGCGGAATTCTACGGCTTCGGGCGCGCATCCCACTCATGCGACCGTCCTCTCCTGCACACCATCACGAAGAACGCATTACCACTACAGCTAACCGCCTTCGCCCTGTGCGCCACGCAGCGATCCAGTCTGGAGCCCCGTGTATCATTTTCTGGCACGGTCGCTCGAGCGGAGCCGCCGCAAGCCTGCAGGATCAAGTCCTGGCACTGTACGAGCCCGTCTCTCGTCTGCATCGGCGTCCCACGCGCCTTGTGCTTGAAGCGGCCTGGCGTCGACCGACCTGGTTTCTTTTGGGGGGGAGAGGATACAAGTTATGGGGCGCCCGGCCGGAAGCTCCCCTTGTCGAGACTCGAGTCGAGTCGCACCCCCGGCTCTCAGCAGCTGTGACAACCGTCATTGTGCCAGCCCACCGTCGCCCAGTGTTTGATTCAGGATGGCTGTTCATGGCCAGCACGAGCCAGACGAGAGCTGACAAGACTTGCAACGAGAAGACGATTTGGTGGCCGAGAGAGGTAGGAAATACTGGGCTCCGTGCTCCATACGACCTACCAGTAGCGACCTGTTGCTGCTAGTATACTCGTCTCGTACATATACAGAAACACTGCCCTCTTCCACGGGCTGACGATCTCTGCTCCCGCTTTTTCCTTTTTCCTCTGACCATTTACTCGTTCGTCTATTGTCTTACACGCATTGACTTGGTTCCAAGAATAAACCCGTCTGAGCCCGTCCTGTCCGCCGAGACGTTCGGAGCCTTTCGCCGCTCTCCTCTCCTCTCTTCTCATCGGTGTCTCGTCATCTCTCCTCCTCTTCTTTCTTCTTCTTCTTCTTCTATTAGTTCTTCTAGTTCTTCTAGTTCTTCTCCTCCCCTGAGGCTCACCATCCTCGTCCCATCTATTCCGTTTGCACTTGGTCGTGCCTCATCTGCCGTCATTTTGCCTCCCCCCCTCCGTTACTACCACCACCACCTCTTCTCACGTTACCACGGCTATTGTTACCCGCGTGCGCGCGAAGCAGAACGTGTCTGGCTGGATCCGCCTACTTGCTGCAGGTTGACGACACTGAGCAGGCCTCGGCTGACCTGGCTAATTCGACATTCGTACCAGCTCCTAGCTAGCGGCTCCCGAGCTGGCGCCAAACTCGCTTGGCCTTCTACAACCTTGAACCGGGCCCTTTTTTTCCACGGACACACGGGAGACACGGGACGCAGCACCCTTCTGCCGCCAATCGATTCCAGCTTTACATGCTCAATCGTTTTTATTCATATTAAGGCATTGGCGCTGCCGCAGACGCAGACGCAACCCCCTGGCAAAAATCCTTTTAGACTATCTGCCCATCTTCGGTACGAATAAGGCACAAGAAGACATTCGCACTTCTTTGCATGCAACAAGAACTCGAAACTCGAATTGCACTCTGCATCCTGATTAGACGAGCAGCACGACATCCGGAGAATTGCTTCTACCTTGCTATACCTATCCACCCCTCTTCGCCGACTCTTGCTTAGCTAGGTACTCTTCTCAGCTTTGTACTTACTGTTCATGCATTTGCATTTGCTTTGATCCTTCAACGTGGAGTGAGCAAGACAGGACAAGACAAGACAAGAAGAGACAAGAAGAGACAAGACAAGACCAGAAAAAAACACCTGTCACGGCGGATCTCGTCTCCCATTCTACCTCAGCTCTTCTGACGGGTTACTTCATCGCCTCCCGCCTTTAGCTTTAGCCTTGGGTCTACCACTACTACAGTACTAGCCATCTTCCTCACCTAGCGGGTTTCCCCTTTCTAGCTTCTGATGCGCCTGTAGCGCATGCAACTGTGCATCAGTTCCCACTTTGCCTACCCTGACTCTACGCTCACCCCCAGGTTCGGCGCAATAGCGCAGAACTCACACGCACCACACACAAAATTGCATCGGCCCTGTTTGCTCGACCCGACTTTGGCCCTGCCCTTTTCCCCGTGCCCCGAGCCGCCGATCCAGAGCCGAAACCAAGCCCGCCAGCGGCCTTGAAACTCTGCTTTTAATCCATCACTTCTGGACCTCAAACTGCCTCTTCGTCTTCGTCTTCGCCTCCCCCAGCTTAACCCTCCGGGCATCGCATCACGTCTCTGCACGCCCATTCAAAATGATAATCGACGGCGAGAAATTTGCCTGTGAGGCATGCGTGCGCGGTCACCGTGTCAGCAACTGCCAACATTCAAGTAAGTCGATTGCGAAACGATTTCTGCCCCGCGGCTACCCCCCCGTCCAAGTACCCTGTTGCCCTGGTCTTTAATTGCTTTACTTGTCTTTTTTTCCTATTTTCCCGCTATCTGCTGTCGAATGGATGGAGAGTTGCGTAACATGCAACATAGACTTGCTTTTTTTTTTCTTCTCCGTTATAACAAGGTATAAGAGTTCAATTGCTAACTCGCAGCTCTCTTGCTGTACAGACCGGCCACTCCAGCACATCAACAAAAAGGGCCGTCCCGTTTCCCAATGTGCGCACTGTCGCTCAATGCGCAAGTCTCGATCCGCTCATATAAAGTGTGACTGCGGCGAAAAGACGAGCAAGTGTATCCACCTGCAACCACCCGCCGAGGGTCACATTGGTGAGTTTACAGAATACGAGAGTTACCAAGGTCTCAGTTCTAAACTATTGTCGTATCGCTCAGAGACCTGCTGCTGCAACCATGGCGGACGATGCACTTGTGCCGGAAAGACTGATGTGGCACTGGACACGGTCCCAGAGTCCGACTCTGAAGGCGAGATGCAAAAGGCAGCCACCCTTCCTCCTCGGCCTGTCCCAAGGAGGCGACGGGCCAACACGATTCACTCGTCCGACATGGGCATGACCTTTGACCAGAACGGCCACCACAAGCCGGCCAAGCACAACCGTGCCTCGCAAAAGTGCGGGCCGTATCAGCTGAACAGGGTCAACTCGACCGCCAGTGTCGGGAGCCTTGGAACCAGCACCGACAATCTGCTGTACCAGGGCCATGGCGAGGGTCACTCAGCAGTGCAACACAGCTTTCTTGCCCACGAGCAGCGCCAGGTCAAATCGGAAGCGACATCTCCCCTGATGTCTGCGTCCAGTTTTACACAGCTGAACAGCAATTTACCCCCCCTGGATCTCTCGGGCATTTCCAACTACTCGTCGTATGTTAGCAACCCGAGCTTCGATCTCTTTTCAAGCGGGCTCCCGGATACCGATGGGCCTATCCTCAGCGCCAGCCTAGCACAGTCAGTCGACTGGAGCCACTACGACTTGAGGGAAGCCAACGGTGACACCTTTACCCCCTCAAGCTACAGCCAGGCTGGCACGCAGTTCACCGGCCACCTCGACTTTGGCAGCGGCTCTGAGAATCTGCCCAACCTTGCCGGCACAACGTCCACGTCTGGGGACGTCTCCGAAGTAGAGGACTTTATGCCTGGTGGCGAGGGCGACTTTGACGGATTCAATGCTAGCGGCACCTATCTGCGACAGGCAAACGTCGACCTGACCAGCATTGACTACAGCCTTTTCGATAAGGCCGACAACCAGGCTCTGACTGGTGACTTCTCTACGGTCGAAGACGACCCCGCCTTCTACATCCCGAACTACAGTGGCACGGTTGCCGCTGTCGACGAAAGTCCCGATACCCTTGGGGCGGGCTCGCTACCTGGCTACTGGGAATTGTGATGGAATTCAACTTCTTTTCCTTTTTTTTTTTCTGGCTGGTTTTTATTTTATTTTACTTGGCGTACAGAATACCCCAATGGTGGTTGGCATCTTGAACGCGTAACGACAACGGCGTTGGAACCCGCTATATACAACGAAAAAAAAAAGGCCTTTGGACGGTCTGGAGGGCGCACCTGATTATTTTCGGTCGGCTATACTGAAGCGACACTTTCGCGAGCATCAAATCTTCCTTTTTTTTTCACTTCTTTCGGATAGAGATGGCTGGCTTGGCTTAGGCTGCCCCGGAAGAGCCTATTGTTCAACCTCGAGAGAGCCAGCCATCTCTATTTCTTTTCTCTTTTCCCGCTGAAACACCGGCCCTTGCGGTTTAGGTAACAAGCGGACACTTTTTTTTTCCTCGTCTCTAGAAATCATACAATGGGGCACGGGCTACATTTTGTGGGGTGGGGGGAACCAGGGGCAACTTAGGAGGGGAAACGTGGGCAATGAAGGTGGGACAAGGCTTCGGTGTCTGGGGTTTTTGTCGGTGCGTCGCTGGGCTTTTTCTTTTCCATTATGACGCTGGATCTGCGTTGTTGGGTGGAGGTCCTGGTGCTTTCGCTACCTGTTTTTTTTTTTTTTTCGGGTCTTTTCTCACGGCTTAGGCGGCCCAATGGGTTGCTTGGCTTTACGAGGACATGATGACGGCTTTTTTGTTTCCTATTCTTTCATTCCGCAACTTTTGTGGATTTCATGTTCAAAGTCGCTGCACATACAAGTATATAACAGTTTCTGGAACAGATAGACTTTTTTGTTATTTGTCGAGAGGACTCAGCGCGAGTCGCACACTCTGACTCTTTGGTGATTTATTCCATAGTTCTCTTTTCTTAGTATATAGACTCTGCGCAACAATAGAACGGGCGACTTTGATCTATGACAGCTACATTTCCTACTCCTCGCACGGCGCCGCGTTGACTGACACTAAGAGGTTACCGCCACTCTTTTGCAGAGGAGGGAAAAAACACACAGTCCAACAAACAGTGCAAAAAGAATTGGCAGCCTGCTTGGCCTGCTTGCCTAGGGCTTCTGACGCCCAAAGCTTCGACAAGACCTGCGCAGATGCCGATCGCCTTGTCCGAGACACGGAAGAACAACACATCGACACGAAAAGGCGCTTGGGGTCATTTCTAGTCGGTGCATAAAGGGCGGCGTCCAACGTTGGGAAATCTCAAGCCAGGCGTAGAGCCCTACAACCGATTGTTTCACGAAGGGGGGTGAAGATCTTTCCCTTTTTTTTTTTCTTTCTTTTTGGTTTTCCACTAACGGTTTAAGCTATGGTAGTCAGGTACTGTGATGATGAGAGGTAGTTGGCTTCAGGAACGAAGTACTCCGTGTAAAGAGTAGATTGGACTAACGGACATACTAGACTTACATAAGAAAGTATGTACTGTAGAGAACGAAAGTAGCCCAAGGGGGGAAACCGGAACGGCTACTAAGGGAAAACGGTTTCTTTTCTAATGGCAGTCGGAGCGCAATACGCGAAACACTGTGGGTAACGGGCGCTTCCCTCTCTCTCTATCTATGGTTTATCCACAAATTGTTTTGAGGCCAAGAGGCCCAGAAACAAAAGAAAAACCTCCACCCAAAATACTAAAACTATGTGGAGGTAGTCACGAACACAAGACAAAGAGAAAAAGAGTTGAAACTCAGCGCCATGCGAAATAGACACTCCCCCTCCAAGTGCCTTTTTTTCGTAGATTTCCAGCTACTCTATGGGGTTGCTCCCCATCTCTAGCAATACACGCAACAGCAAAAAGAGTTTCTCCCTTTTTTCGTAAAACAAAAGTTGGGGGGGTGGGTGCTGTGCTAAGGGCTAGAAAAGAAAAGAAAAAACGCCTAAAGGATCTCGAAAAGACCAGTCTCGTTCGAGACGTGACATGCAGATGGCTGATCTTGGCGTGGGAAAATGTGGGAATAAGTGTGGGAAAATGCCATACTGAAAGCCTGGGCTGGACAGCTCTAGCTCTTTTTTTTTTTTTTTTTGGTGTGTTTTCTGGATGGGCGGTGCTTTTGAGAGTTTGGTGAGGATTACGTACTCTTCTCGGGCGTACGAATTGAAGCTACATCAATTGATGGCATGGCTTTTATAAGGTAATCTGTTAAAGGGAGTCGCTTTTTTTTTCCGGCGTCGAGTGGGAAAGGTCTGGTGATGGGGCTATTAGGGATTTCGGGAGGAGGCGGAGGGGATGATGAGCAGTTGATTTGGGCTATGATGCCTGTACTTGTCAGATTGCTGGAGAGGTTAACAACCATGGCTTCTTCGGAACCAACGCGTAGCTAGTAGTGTGATGCGCAGATGGCGCAGAAAAGCGAAACTCCTTGTTGCTGATACTACGAGCTCGGGTAATGAGAGTGGCTCAGCCGAAAAAAAGGGATCCACGAGCATAGATCCTTCGCTCCCCCATGGGCCATCTCAGCCTCACCGATCGAACTAAGATGGAGAATCACATATTTGATACACAGGGGGGGGGGTCTGCTAATGCCGCGCCCTCTCCTTTTTTGTGTGTGTGTTTTACCCATTACACTGTTATTAATCTGCCTAGTACAACAAATACGCAGACACTTTCAGCCCCTTTCTCCCGACAAATGTCATTAGCTAAAAACGTAATTCCATGGCATCATCATCAATCAAAAGCCATCGCCCCGTGTCGCCAAGCCACGCTTTTTGGAACCAGTGCTGGAGCAGGCAGAGGCGCCTACCCACGGCTTGTAGTACACACGCAAGTTAATGAAAGAAAAAGAAGAAGAAAAGAAGGAAGAAGAAGAAAGGCCGCTATTTTACATATTTGACGAAGATTTGGCGCCATATCCTTCACCGCCGTATAAGAACTCATGACAGATAGCGCCAGGTTTATGTTATCGGGCTAAAAGGAATCTTCCTCTCCTTAAGCAACGTCTAGATAGCCCGATGCTAGTGTATGACCAAACGTGATATCGTCCGAGCCAGGCGCAATGCCTTCATGTGCTGTCGCCAAATCTGCCAGATGCTGCAGTCCTTGGCTTGCGGTAGCTTCCACTGATGAAGTTGGCCGCAGCTGCTCTGTTAGCTTCTCCCTTACAGTGTCCCAGTGGCCTCCACTGGGCTTCTCCAGGATCTCCTTCATTAGTCTGACAGCGCCTTCGCGGGAGCTATCCATCTTGGCAAGTTTGGCCAATGCCATGGTAACCAGAGACACAAAATGATTAGTAAAGGGACTCCTGAGATGCGCATTCGCCAGCAGTAAAGTGGCCAGTTCGGAGGTTGGCCATAGTGTCTCCGTCGGTGTTGCCCCTGGCGTTAGAAGGGTGACCAGCAGCTTGCAGTGCCAATACGCAAGATGTACCAATGGATATGATACAGCCTCGATGTGGCCAGGCAGATCCTCTCTGTAGTTCTCAATGTAGTCCACAAGGATGGCGGCCATGGCTGGCTCAGCAGTAGATGTGCCTGGTTGCATTGTTGAAATAACGAATGCAGTCCGGTTCAGTAGCTTTGATAGTCCTATTAAATCTCCATTAGTAACAGGAAGCAATAGTGTGTTTGATAGAATAAAAGAAGAAGAAAACTTACGAATTAGATAATAGCACACCTCGCCCACGGTGTTCTCCAGCCCGGCTGGCGCAACGACACTGCTATCAGGGATCTGTGATGGCTTTCCGGTTCCAGCTGCGTGCCAGCGGTCCATTAACACAAGAGACCACCAAATCCGCACACACAGCTGGTCGTCTGAATCCGATTCCGAGGCAGACTCGATTGGTGTAAATTTCCACAGTTTCATTGTGTTAGCAAGCGCTACCGCTCTAGCCAGGAGGAACGGTAGCTGAGAGGATGACCGCCAATCCGCATCAATTATCAGCAGAAGAAGCGTTTGGGCATGAACAATGTCGGTGGCGCGCGAGTGTGGTGCCTCACTACTCTCCCAATCGTGAAGCAAGGAGCTCGCAGTCTGCGTGTCCCCTGACGATTGGCCTATCGCTTGGAGTGCCGTGATGAATGCGGACCTTACAGAGGACGGGCATTGTGATAGTAAAGACTGGATCCTTGCTTTGCTACTTGGAAGTATGGGGTATATAGCTTGAACATGGGCGAGATAGCTGTTATAACCTATTAGCTCTGGTTCTAAGGGGCAGGGGGAGAGATAGAATGGTGCTTACTCATGCAAAGAATCTTCGTCAACCTCTGGCACTTCTTCTGTCTCTACTATCTGCGAGTCCATGGATGCAACGGGTGGCTTTTGGGGAGCAGTGTCCACCTTGATAGCAGCAGGCTGAGGGGCCAGTGAATTGTTGACGTACCCTGGCCCCGTAAAGCTGTCTGAAGATGCGGGCGCAGGGAGTATAGGTCGTGGCTCTGGGCCCCATGGTGCCTGACGTGGAGGAGCAGGTGTGCTGAAGTCGCCCGCCGATATGCTTGAAAAGGCTCTCTTCCGGCCTGCCTCCTCAGGGGGGACTAAGCCGTTGTAAACGCGGTGGCTCCCTGGTGTCAAGAGTCGGTCAATTTCGTCTTGGGTAAGGCTACCTTCAGACTCTAGCTTGTTCTCGATGCTGTGTATCCGGTCTGCCAGCTCTTTGATATACCTATTGTTTGTGTTAGTACAGCGGTATATTGTGGCCACTAGGCAGTACCAGGCCAGCCAAAGAGAAAAGAGAAAGAGAAAGAGAAAGAGAAAGAGAAAGAGAGCCATACCCCTTACTTGGGCCGCGCTTCTGAGGAACGCGGCTAAACAAACATCGCATGGAAGACCGGGCACAGCTGGAGCAAGGGCTTTCGCCAGTATCCGATTGGGCATCGCATTTAATCTTTTTTCGTCGACATTCATCACAAGCACGAGACACCTTCGATCGCTTTCTTGGGGGAATCCCGTCTCCCATAGAATACTGCGGCGGCAGCGGAGGCCCCACGGGAACTGGTATCGTATGCGTGACCATGTGATCAGATGCGGGCGTCTCATGAACATACGATGGTGTGTGATGCTGGTCTGCCTCGGGAGGTGGCATAATATTACGCATGCTCGGATCCTCCACGTTCATGTTAGGGTCGGTAGCCGGAATGAGAGACGTTCCTGCTAAGCCCTGCCCCAGCTGAGCCGCCAACTGAAGCTCCTCCAGGTTTGGGGGTCTTGGGAGGTGATGTTGGGGAGAGGATGGCTCGTGTGTAGACATTTGGCCGTGGTCCTGCTCTGGTGCGTGGACCTGATTGGGGTCATGCTGGTCATGCGGCTGCTGATGTTCCTCATGGTCATGGTGCTCATGCGTTTCATCGCGTGTGCTTGTATGATAGAATGGGCCTGCATCAAGGGCCTCTGCACCCGGTGATGGGTACGACATATTAGTGGCTTCTTCCGACTCACCCTCACGGCCCGGGCTCATAATTGCCAAGACGAGAGACCAATGAGGATCGTCAATGGAGGCCTTGGGCACTCTCAAGCAGGGGGAAACAGAAGTAGTGACACTCTGTGAGAAACTACGCAAAGTCGTGGGCGATAAATAAACAGGTTAGACGCGGTTGTTACGCGACTGTTAGAGGCGATCTGGCGCCGGTGCAATACTGATACTGAAGCCATTGTCAGCTTGTCACTCGACAGCGTGTCTATATAGATTGTCTTTTGTTGCTGGTATCCGAGTTGATCGCGAATTGCACAGCTGACTTACAGTCTATCGCATTGGAATACGGAGGATGGTAATTGCGAAACTGGGCCGTTTGAACGGAAAGGAATAACTCGTCGCCGCGTGGGAATAGGCGACGGGATGTTGGTGTGCTTTTCGCTCTTTCGAGTAGAGAGGGAGGAGGGAAAGAATTTTCTCCGAAGCCAGGCGGAAAATGTTCGGCTCAATCCTCAATCTCATTCCTTGGTTCCAGCGGATGAGTCAGCTGTCGGTGATCCCTTTTGCATGCGCGAGTACGGAGAGACCGGAGTTGGGCGATGGCATAATTCGGCAGATGGTCGGCATTGCTTCTGAGTCAGCATCTTCTTATCATCCAGCTGTGCACGCGTGTGCACGCGAGATGAGACAAAAATATGAGACCAGCCTCCCCTACTATCTGTATAGATAACATCATGGCTTTTTTTTAGCCACTTCCTCCCTAGCCTTCGCCCTACTTCCACTGGGCCGGGGGTAATGGAGCAGCTGCTACCTCGGATACGTTTCAAGCCTCCTTTGCCAGCTCATCAACCTTGACTGCCATGCTTCCGGTGCCCTTGCATGCCCTTGCGTGCCCTTGCATCGATACCCTTTCCAAAACATCGACTGATACTTGCGTTTAAATTTAACGGAGTGCATAAAACAGGCTGGTGAACATGGAGGGCTTACTTTAATTGTAATCCCGCCTGATGGATACCCGCGTGCTGCTCATCTAGATCATGAAGATACCTATATCTCTGCACACCGGTGATCCTATCCATCTCGCGTTCAGTGACAACCATTCGCGACCGCGCCCTGCTTCCTCCCTTTGAATTCGCCGCCATCTCATGGCATGGACATCCTAGAGATACAAAAATGGGCCTTTATGCCAAATCTTCCGGATAATATAACCCCAGTCCGTGATTTGCTCGTCCGATACAGCAAGATTCCTGCGGAGGAAATTGATCCTCATCTTATCAGGATTGTAAGCCGTTTGCGCTCATGGTGACTAGTCTTCGCTTGCTGATTTTACGGGTTCTCACAGCGCGAGGCAGCATGGGCGTATGCAAGAATGCCCTTTATTGGGCGATGGAAATTCCTCACGTTGAATGATGCCAACGACTCTCGCTATCAGCAGGCTCTTTTCCGGCTCAGATTGTCTCAATCTCGAGACGCTCTTCTTGATCTAGGCTGCGGACTAGGCCAAGCGCTCAGGCAATTTCGAGATGACGGCGTTGATGGATCGCGATTATTTGGGCTCGATTCAAGCTCTCAATTAGTCTCATCGGGGTATGACCTCTTTCAAGATAGGAACAGTCTCGGTGCTCATTTTACCGTGGGGGACGTGACGGATCCCGACGACTTCAGATTGGAAGAGCTCCGCGGCCAGGTCAGCATCATTCATGCCGGAAGCTTCTTCCATCTATTTAGCTGGGAGCAGCAACTATACATCGGAAAACGACTTGTCGATTTTCTGCAGCCAGAGATACGCAACGCCTTCATATACGGCCGGCACGTGGGCGTCGTTTCCACTCAAGAGGCTAAAAAGAGCGATTCTTCGCCCTATCTTCACAACCAGGAAAGTTTCCAGCGTCTATGGGACGAGGTTGGAGAATTAACGAGGACCAAGTGGAAGGTGGAAGTAGAGCCGTCGGGGGAGAAGATTGCCCGGCTCCCAGGGAACCCAAAAGGCGCACAACCCGTCAATTTCACTATATACCAAGTTCCTAGAAATGAAATTAAAAAAAGCTGTTTATAGCTTCATGCGTGCAATCTTTTGGGTGACCACGCATTCCTTTTCTCGCTTTTCTCAAGCTTCTATGTCGTCTTCCTTGTAGCTGTTGAAACACTAGCCTCGCTGATGATCGTCGCTGCCTATAACTAATAAGTACTAACCTATCCGATCTTCGATGTACATCTTCCAAGGTACTGCATTATTGAAAGGCGGTATGTCGACAAGAAAGAAAAATAACAATTATAATGCTTCTATCTAAAGCAAGCCATGGGGAAATGGCGTTGACAACACACTACGCGCCTAAAGTCAAATCTGTATTTGCATCCAGCCACTAAATCATCACAGCGTCCGCCGTAGAACCTTGTTGATAGCTTATATATTTACGGCCCTGCCCACACTGCCCACGCTGCCCACGCTGCCAATTCAAAACAAATTCCGACAGAGTCGGGTAACATGTAAAAAAAGAAAATCTCTTTCTTCCCCCATTCTCATGCATCTTTCCGATATCAAACAGCTATAAGGCCAAACATCCCAAGCTCTCATGGTTCATAGGGTAGGCCTCCGGAATTATATCGGATAATATTAGTGACCTCACTGCCCCTCCTAAGGTCGCGTCCCTCCGACTTCAGCGATATCGTGGAGACAGAAGCGGTTCTGTATCGCGTTTTGTCCATTGAGCCCGTATTCTTAGCCCAGACTCCCGTGGAGCCTCTACTGGGCTTACGGTATCATTGCGACCTTTTATACAAGCTATGGTACCGGGGAGAATGAGCAAATCGCCACAATGGACGGAGACTGGGATGAGGTATGTGGTTCTCGCTGTCGATATCTGTCGCGACTGCTATTGCGCTGTCATTTGTGGCTATTTCGCCTCCCGATCAAACTATGAATAGCTTTATTTACGGCTCTAACATGTTTGTTGTTCTTAATAGGTCGCCCGGATTCCGTTCCCGCCTCCGGGCGTTCATGCACTGCCAACACAAGTCACGACGATGACCTTTGATACCTCCCAAGAGCTTCTTTGGACAGGTAACGATTATGTACGATCAAACAAGCCGCGAATACCCTGCTTCGCATATGGTTCTCTAATGTTTACCAGGGACGAGTCACTTCCTTTTTGAGTACCGAGCTTCAACGCTACACCTCGTTCAAGGCGCATCAGGCAGCAGACGGACCAGTACGGCAGATTTTAGTAAACGACAAAGGCGTTGTGGTGTTGGGTTCTAAAGATGTGCATATGGCGTCTAGGAGAGGGCCCCCCATGTGGCATATTAGGTGCGTGGACTATCAATGCTGCACTGTGAGTGAGCGAGAGTGCTGACAATCATCCAGACACGAGGATATGAAAGATTTGAGGTGCATGAGTTTTACTTCAAAGGGAACGGCAGAGATCATCGCCGCTGGTCTTCAAGACAGTATGTTTGTTATTGACCTCATTAAGGGGGAGGTCGTCAAACAGGTGAGAAACAACTACAACTACTACTCCCCAGTCCCATTGATAATGCCCGGTTCTGACCAGCAGGCAGGTTCGGACGGAGCACCAGTACTCGATTATGAAACGCGGGCGCTATATATGCGCAGCGACCAGGAACGGATCGGTACACCTTTTAGATCCCATCACTTTCGCCATTGTCAAGACCTGGAATGCTCATTCAGCCTTGATCAATGACATGGATGCTCAGCACGACTTCATCGTTACTTGTGGCTACTCGCTACGCCAGGGTCAGAATTACATGCTGGACCCTTTTCTAAACGTTTTCGATATCAAGAAGATGTCATCAATGCCGCCAATACCGTTCCCTGCGGGCGCGGCATATGTACGCATGCACCCGCGCATGCTCACGACTAGCATTGTGGTGTCTCAAAGCGGCCAGATGCATGTGGTGGATCTCATGAACCCTAACACCAGCAATGTACGACAGGCCAATGTGCTGAGTTACCTCAGCATGTTTGAGATTGCTCCTTCAGGCGAGGCTATGGCTCTCACCGATGCTGAATGCTTTATCCACCTATGGGGATCTCCATCCAAACTCCATTTCGTGGATCTACCTACTCCTGTCGAATTTACCACTCCTGAAGAGGCGATTCAGCCTTTAGAATGGACCCCCGACACGTGAGTTGCAAATTTTTGTTATCTGTGTTCCTGAGTAAGTAGGCTAAAGCGATACAGTCCTCTAAATTCTATCGGCCTGCCATACTATCGAGAAGCCCTTGCTTCTGGTTGGCCTGAAATAACGTCGGACATTGGAGCTCCCCCAGTCAAGTTTGATCCGCAGTTTCTTGCAAGCTTAAAACCTGCCGACTTTGCGCTCTACGGTCGAAATTCACGCGGCCTTCGCAGGAACCAGTTCGAAGATACTCGCAGTGTAGGCAAATCTGCCAATTCTGGGCTCAAGGCCCCCAAGTTTCTCAGCGAAAAGGCTCGAGATTTTGCCAAATCAGAGTCATCAACCGCCGGAGAGAAGACAGACGAACTTTCGAATCCGTTTTCCGAAATGGAAATCGAAAATAAAAAATCGGACTTTCCGATGATATATAGAAATGTTGAGATCAAGTACAGCAAGTTTGGTGTAGATGATTTCGACTTTGGGTATGTCATTGAGTCTGCCTTCGCTATTGCGCAAAACTAACGAGTCAGCTTTTACAATACAACACGATACTCTGGCCTTGAGATTCATATATCGAACTCATATGCCAACTCGCTTCTTCAAATTATGCACTTTACGCCCTTAATTCGAAATCTAGCTTTACAACATGCAGCTACAGCCTGCGTGAGCGATGTCTGTCTCCTGTGCGAATTAGGATTTCTGTTTGATATGCTTCAGAAAGCAGAAGGTTCAATCTGCCAGGCCACTAATATGCTCAAAACCCTTAGCAGTCACCCTCAAGGTTAGACTCAGCTCCATCTCAATTACCTATTGTTCTGTTACTGATGATGCTTTTAGCCGCGCCCCTAGGGTTATTAGAAGAAGACTCTCACGGGTCATCCCTGAATGTAATGTTACAGGGGTTAACACGATTTCTATTGGAGAGAATTGCTGCGGACTATAGGACCATGGCTCCAGGTTCCACTTCGATGGAACAGGTAAATATCAAAGGTTTCTTATGTGAATATCTAAGCTTACCATGTTTCAGGTGTTGGCGACTTCAGCAACTAGTTCTATCAGGTGTATGAATTGCAGAAGCGAATATACCCGACCTGGGTCGACCTTTGTAAACGACTTGCTTTATCCACCTGTTGTAAGTTGAATAGACCTACTCCCCTTAGCCATTCGTTTCTCACAAATTTTTTAGAAAGTACCAGGCCGAAATAATAAAATTCCCCGTACCACTTTCTCCCAAATTCTTAAGAGCAGCGTTGAGAGAGAGACGACTTCGAAGGGATGGTGTGGGAGATGTCAACGGTATCAGACTATTGCAACCAGAAAAACCATTCACAGTATCCCGAATGTCCTGATGCTCAATACCGCAATTACCGGCCCAGAACAACGAATGCTCTGGTCTACGCCTGGCTGGCTACCAGAGGAAATTGGCATCATCGTCGAACAGGGCCAGTTCTTTTGCTACGAGGGTGAAGATTTGAAGCTTCACTTACAGCGCGGCATTCATAATATTACAGTCTATTCATTAATTGGAATGGCTATCAACATTGAGAGTGGCCAGGCACAAAAGCCACATCTCGTAGCAATGGTGAATGGTACGTTACTCGTACTCTCATATTCTTTCCTCCTGGCCCTATTTTTACTAACTTTTTGATAGTTGGCCATGCTGAACCAGAAGCTCCCAGTCGGAGCCAATGGCACTTATTCAATGACTTTCTGGTGCGCTCGGTGAGCGCAGAAGAAGCTCTTACTTTTAACAATTCCTGGAAAGCTCCCTCTGTTGTTTCCTTCCAGATCAAGAACGCAAACAACAAGATCGATAATGAGTGGAAGAAGAATATCGATACATCGCTTCTGTATAAGGATTTCAAGTAAGTTATGCTGTCGTTGATATGAGTGACGGGACAAACGTAGCTAATGTGGTGTTTTCCAGTCCCAGCTCTCGCAGTGAGAATAAGACATATAAGATCCTCGACACTGAAACGGAGAAACCGGGGCCATCGACTATCATTGCACTGGATACCGAATTTGTTGCAGTGCGACAGCCGGAGATTGAGATGAATTCGGATGGCGAGCGAGAGACCATCCGGCCAATAGTTTATGCACTCGCTCGTGCCTCCGTTGTCCGAGGTCAAGGCGAACATGAAGGACTCCCCTTCATTGACGACTATATTTCTATCAGAGAACCCATAGTTGACTATTTGACGTCATATTCGGGCATCACTGAAGAAGATTTAAACCCACGCACTACAAAACATAGCCTGTTGCCTCTGAAAGTGGTATATAAAAAGCTTTGGATACTACTCAACCTCGGTTGCAAGTTCTTGGGTCATGGCCTGAAACAGGATTTCCGCGTCCTCAACATTCACGTTCCCAAAACACAAATCATCGATACAATTGACTTATTTTTCCTCAAATCACGCCTGCGAAAGCTTTCGCTCGCCTTTTTGGCATGGTACTTGCTCAAGGAAGATATCCAAATGGAGACGCACGACTCCATTGAAGATTCCAGGACGGCCCTCCAGCTGTACAGAAAATACCTTGAATTCCAGGATGCTGGAATTCTGGAGGCGATGCTGCAGGATATTTATCGCGCTGGCAGGGACGTGAACTTTAAGCCCCCAAGGAAGGATGGCATGGACATCCCGAGATCAGAGACACCACCCCCTCTGCCTGTGGAGAATGGGGGGACGCCGACGCCGACGCCGACGCCTGGGCCACCAACTACGCCGGCAAGGGGTAGAGGGTTTGGAAGCGGAGTTAGTTGGACACCGGGTAAAGGATCTCCTATGAGGTGATGTGACGTTGTTTAGCTGCCTCTAGGAGTGAGAATGAGGAGGATATTAGATTATTTGGAGACTCTATGGTAGCGGATCCGGCAAGGTAAAGCTAGCAACAGAGCTGTCTATTTGTCAGGTTGGAGATAGGTGAAGCAGCCAAATTATGTCGCTGTACATATCTATCTTCGAATACTGTGCAATAGTGGGCGAATGTATCTATAGAGAGAGATCAGGGACGAGTAAATAAATATATATATTCCTCGTGAAGAAAAAACATCGCGTTTATCCATATTATTAAGACTAACATATCCTGTAAGCTAGTCTCCCACCGCGAATCCCTCTCCCATACTAAATCTTCATGCCTTGTCTCTGCCTTTTTTTTAATGTTACCCCCTTAATCCTATTCCAACTCTAAACTCTAAGCAGCCCCATCACCTGCAAACCCCAGCATCGCCACCAGTACTTAGTCCTTCCAACCGCGATGAACAGGAGAATGAGTACCATATAGCCTGTATCCCTCAAGAAAGAAGGGAAATTGGGGAAGAGGGAGACAGGGTTTGTCTCGAAGTGTATATATACACTTCCAACAGCATCTATGCATTACCCTTTCAATAGCTGTTTGCCTCCCCTTTGCTTGCGTACATGATGGGTTGAGGCCAACAGCATCCGTTGATGGCGATCTCCTCTCCTCTTTTCCCTCTTTCTCTCCTTTTGTCTGCAGCTTTGTTTCATATAAAACCTCATCAAGATAATGAAAATTCCTTTACAGCGAATCATGTTCATTTGCGCTATCTTCCGCTTATGTCGTGTGTAATTCCGTATAGTCTCGCTACGTAAGGCTTCGCTACGCTACAGCTCAGACTCGGCACCGTTGGCGGACAAAGCCATGGGGCTACCGCTGTGATTCGGCCGCTGGCGTAGGCGAGCGTTGCCCGGTGGTCGCCGTCGAACTAATGCCCGGCCATTGACAGCCATGGATTCATCTTCTTCCTCGTCAGAGTCGGGGTTTTGCTCGTGGTATAGCCGTGCCTCGTCCAATTCAGTAATATTCTCAGGGCGGTCTCGCAGCCATTGCATCCTGGGGCCTGATCTCGCTCGCTCTGAGACCTTGAATCCGTAAATCTTGGGCTCGTAGATGTGTCCGCCGCCAAGGCCTGGTGCAACGTTCTTGGCATACATGCCATTGAGGATATTCTCGTCTTCGGGCACCTTGGAGTTGGTGCTCGACAGCACATCGGCGCCGCGTTTGGTGAGATCGTATTCGGGGAAAGTAAGGAGGAAGAGAGCTCCAAATGTGCGGCCGAAGAAGGCCCCATCAACAGTCTGGAAGCGGCTGTTGGGTGGAACGTAGACATCGAGACAGGATGGGCAGAATAATTTGACCGTGTCTTCGCCGGGAATGTCGGACAAGCCAACGGGCAAGGTGCGTGCCTGCTCGCAATGTGTTCGTGGGCAACAACCGAAATGGCCAAACTCGTACTTCTCGCTCATTTGCTGGATGCCCACCCGGGAGCAGATGAAGCGCTGGTGAATGAGGCCATAGAGCATCTCTGCCGATGATTCGATGACAGAAAGGTCGCTAGCCATCCTGCTATGATGCCGTCGCTCTGCGCCGGGCCGCACGCCTGCGCGATCTGCCTCTTCTCCTGATTCATTCTCGTCCTCGTCCTCTTCATCCTCCTCTTCGTCCTCATCATCTTCTGGCTCGACATCAAGGATCATCTAGGCGCACAGATCAGCAATGATGGTCTAGATTGAAGGGCAGCATCAAAACAAGTCATCAAGATCCGCCAAGAAGAGAAAAATCAAGGAGCAGATAGAGCCACACGCAACGTACCTCAAGCGCCTCTTTATACATAGCGACTTGCGTCTGCAGACCTGTCAGGTTGAAGTCATCCTCGATGAACTCCTCGGACACCTCAGCAAAGTATTCGTGGCCCGGCAGAGCGCAAAAGCTGGAGATCCAGGACTCGGGCGTCCCAGAAGAGGTCGACATGGTGACGGCAAAAAAAGACGAAGATTGGCCTCGCTCAACGAAGGGCTGCGTGCAGGCTGAAGGCTGAAGATTGGAGATAGGGCGAGAGGTTGGTTGAGGTGGGGTTCGTCGTGGGATGGATTGGTGGTGGTATTATCGATAAAATTGCAAAGTTGGCAGGTCGCGTACAGGTGCTGGTAGAAGGTACCCAAGTTTAGGGGCCTGGACTAGAGCCTAGAGGTAGGCAGGACCTGTTAACGGCGTGGCGGGGTGGTTTCTGGCGTCAATAGCAGCGACCTAGGCGCGTATCTTTAGGCTCTAAAGCCCACGCAGCTGACAGCAGGGCAACGCCGCCAAGGTGCTGGCAAGTGCAAGTCTTGGGATGTGGCGTCAAACGAGGGCAGAAGCAGAAGGGCAGATAGAGCAGCCTTTATCGCGCAGGCATTATCGGGATCGAAGACAGCGAATGTAGTGCGGATTGGTGGTAGCCTCGTCTCGGGCCTTGGTGATAAGGCTGGGCTTCTGGGAGGATGAACAGGCGGGTCAGCAAGAAGCGTCTGGCCAAAGTTGCAATTGATAGTGCGCGGCGTGGAGAAGCGGCGGTGTTCGAGTGGATGAGCTGTGGTGGGAGGAGAAGAAAACATGACTAAGAACCGTGGCTGGCGGTAGCCGATTCTGCCGGTTCCGAGCTCTGGGCAGGCAGGAAGCCTCTGGGGATTGGCATGCTGAGAAAACACTAAGTATTGAATACTTACTAAGAGGAGTAAATCCACCGTTATCGTAAGTAGATAGTACTTTGTGTTTGGCAAATAGAAAAACACATAGCATATGTACAGTATGAATACTGTATTTCTAAATTTATAGCGCTCTATATCACTATACATGATGTTCAAGTCATCAAATGATCAGGAAAACCTTGGTCCAACTAGATGAATTTAATCTATAAATGAACCTAATCTACCTAGATGAATTATATCCAACAGACTGACCTTGATCTGGCTGGATGCTACTTCCAATTATCTAGGTACCTTAGCTATTTAGGCCACTTATAGAACTTATACTTGCTCTAACATCAAGGCTATGAAGGATTATTATAGCGCTATAGAGTGTTATAAAGCGCTCTAAATTGAGAAACACAGCAAATATACTGTGCATACTGTATTTTTCTAGTTTTCTTTCTGCATGAGGTGGTGCCACTGTAATGTAATCTGGTCGTGTTTGTAAGTAGAGAATACTCTTTATTTTGTTCTCTGTCGGCACGACGATGGACTCAATGCCTTCAAGCCTCACATTCATCCTCTTAACTCCTCAACATTTGTGATATTCACAATGAAAAGGAGCTTCAATGCTCTCCAATGCACGCGAAAATGGAAACTCCAGATCCATAAAGTGCCATCTCGCAGCTTCGCCTCCGCAAATGACCAGCCAACAAAAAGGCCTGGTGTCATAGACGCACTAACATTCGAAGACAGTTTCAAGGCCGAGAGACCATATGTCTTTGCAGATCCTGAAACATCTCCTGTCCACAATCTTCCAGCTTTCCATAAATGGTTCACAAAGGATGGAGAGAACACGTCTTTTTCTCCTTACATAGATTCTTTCCACCAATGGGTCTTTCCCTATGAGTTGATAAAACCCTTCTTCCAAGGATCTGAGACCATAACTCGTCTCTACGATAGCCTGTCGAATAGCCAAGACGCTGTCGATCGAGACTGGGCGGCAGCTCTTCAGTCTGCTGCTGCTTCAGAAGCCTCTCGCGAACACCAATTCTTCCAGCTCTATGCACCTTTAAGGCTTCTAATTAAAGCACTCGAGTTCAATGAAGGCCAGAGGATACAAGCAGATCCGCCTGTCCAGCTTTACATTGCTCAATCTCTATTAACGGACCTTCCTATCCCCCTACAAGGCGACGTGCCGACACCAGAATTAATTCGCAAAGTAGGGAGAGGCGATGTATACAGCTCTTCAATATGGCTGGGAACTGAGCCGACTTACACCCCGCTACATCGGGATCCGAATCCTAACTTGTTCTGTCAATTGTGTAGTAGCAAAATGGTGAGGCTATTACCACCCAAGAAGGGACTCGGTCTGTACAATAGAATCCAAATGCAGCTCCGGCAATCTGGAAATAGTCGAATGAGATCTACGGAGATGATGGAAGGAGAAGAGAGGGATATGCTTCATGGTGCCGTTTGGGAAGATAAGACGACGGCAATGGATATGCAAGAGGTAGAACTGCGCGCTGGAGATGCCTTGTTCATTCCAAAGGGCTGGTGGCATTCTATTAAGAGCAAGCAGTCGGATGGACGTCTGAATGGATCCGTAAATTGGTGGTTCCGCTGATTTCGTATTTTCTTGGAGTTACGAAACTATATACTGCAACTGGGTTATTACTCACTCTCATTATCTGTACATAGCATTTATCAAGCCCTTTCAATGGGTTTACATATAACCCAACTAAGATATCCAAAAGGCCAGATAAACTTGCATCTGCCACTCCGCATCTCCCACAAGCTCGTGTCCACACCGCAGCCACGGAGGAGGTTTTCTATTTCACCCGGTGTCCTCGTCCTTAGGCATGAAACTAATCCGTCAAATACAAGAACAAACGGCAAGACTGGTAAAAGCCAAGAGAATGCGAGTGTGGTGACAGATTTCCATTTCCAAGCGAAGAGCGGTGCCATGATCACTGATCCAACTCCTAGCATCAAGACGCTAAGCATGCCTGCGAAGCTACGATCCTGAAGCTCAAATATTGTGAATCCGTGGCTCGTCTTTATCGTGTCTCTGAGGATATCTTTTGCTAAGGCATCATCAAAATGGTGGAAAGACAGATTGAATAGTCGCATCACTTTTTTGCCGTCTTGACGTTCCACGAGATGCTTAGGAGCTTTACTCGCATCCACAGATTGCCTCTCATACGCGATTTTTGGGAATTTCTTTGCGACTTTCTCCCATGCCGCGACATTGGGATGCAAATCCGTCAGGATAAAGTCGACTGGGCGCTTTCCTTCAGCGTTGAGATGATAATTGATAGCTCTCTGAATTGCGGGTGTAGGTCCGCCGCCGCCGGCACAAAAGTCGATGAAGGTATACGATGAGAGTGAGCTACCAAGTTCACGTATAAGTGTAGATGCAGCGATACGTGCGGGCGACTGGGGTTGAAGAGGAGTCTTGGAGTTCCATGCCGAAGTGAGAGCATCCTGGATACGGCTGCGTAGAAACGCAGGGAACCTAGGAATTTGCTCATCTATTAATAAATCCCATAATGCGTATATAACACTCATGAATAAACGAATTAGATGGCAGGGTGAGGTTGAGCCTAGGAAGTGTAGCGCTACTATGGGATCTCCTTACCATGGCTGGTCATTGATCTCAAAGAGATGCAGACGAGGAATGAGAGGCGCCATTTTTGCATCAACCGGATAATGATGATATGGATGAGGATATTTTGTAAAGGCTCCTTGATATAGGAATTATGATTGCATCTGAAGCCGAGGTTGAAGGAGGATGCAACTCTCGGACGCGCATGCACTGACGTACCAGTCTATGCACGACTCACCTCAACGCCTCAACAATTAGGCTATTTGTTGAAATCTCAAAAGACGATGACTTTGCCACTTGAAGAAAACAAAGTATATAGACAAAAACATATATCAAAATTAAATAGAGAGGGGGAGCGGGAGGGGAAGCTATTCAAAAGGTGTAGATAATGATGTTAATTTGGCTCATTGGCCATGCCGTCATAGATTTAGCTGCTATTTTGTTGAGGCTTGCTACTATCGCACATACAATGGCAGGCAGCCAACCTCGCTAAACTAACCCTATGATAGTTGTATTTATAGGCATTCTAGATTCTATCTTTTCATTCAATCTTGTTTTGCAAACCAAATCCCATTTCGCTATTCATTATGCTGTGTCGGTATACGGATCAAATCCTACTCGCTGCTTCGTTTCACTCCTGGCCCTCCACATAGCCTCGCCTGTCAATCCCGTTGTCGAAGTTTCCTCCAAGAAAAACGTCAGGATGTGGTCCGGAATTGACAAGTGGGAAGCCTGTTGGAATTCTTGAAGGCCAGCCAGTCGAATAAGCATTTCAATCAGGGAGAGCGATGTGGTGATGGCACCAAACGGGGACCGAGACACAAAATCTTGCGCCTCCCTTGCCGAATCTACTGCCAGATCTCGCGATGAACGACCAATTTTTGAGTCAGAGTGACTGAGTGTGAGAGTGTTGCGTGAAGTTGGTTGAACGGATAGATTCTTGATTTGGGAAACCAGGCTCGAGTCCATGGCTGTGCGAAGCCGCGATGGCGTTTTCTCTGGCGAATGGCCGTGTCGGTCGATTTCATCTGATGAGTCCGCATCAAGCCCTGAGTTGGAACTCGTCTCGCTCTGTCCGTCGTCTTCTTCGAATACCTCAAAAGCTATCCACTCGGGATCCAGGTGTTTAGGAAAAGCGGTGATGCAGCTGCCCTCAGCATTTTTAGAACTTTTTGAAGGGAAGCGCTTCGCCCGCGACTCTCCGAACAGCTGCCGATCCACGTCGGCCTGATCATCTTCGTTTATTCCCAGTCGGCTATCATCGTTGGTAGCGTTATACATGTCTCCATACACCTCATATTCCGGTCTTCGCAGCTGAGGTGCATTAATGTCTCGTTTGAGGAGCAGAACTGGGTTATTTTCCCCATCAGTTCCGTCTCCAATATTGAGTATTCTACCAGTGTCTGTATAGAATATCTTGGCGAGTTGATGAATTGGAATCAGCTCACGAATGCCAGCTTTTGCTATGCCGTTATATGCCTGTGCCGAGCCAACTCCTTCGTGAGCCCGTCCATCGTCTAAATCTTCAATGACTTCGAGGTGGTATGCATAACTTAGGCCGCCATTAGGACCAGATGTGTTGTAATTTTCCCCGTTGAAGCTTCTTTCATCGATAGCTGGACTGCATGCTGATCTGCATAGGCGCACTCGGGCCTTGTGAATCGCCTCCTGCCACAAAGGCCTTCTATCATGCTCACCCAAGCCATAAACTGGTTTTTGCTCTGCGTTTGTTGAGCTGTTTTGGCGATTGCTGCTTCCAGGACCTGATTTTGGCTTATCACCTTTAGGTGCAGTCGATACGGAGGCATGTCCCAAGAACAGCATGTAAACAGACAGCATGAACGAAGGCCCTATTTGCACAGATCTTCTAGGGTCCTGTGCATGCTGAGTATCTCCGACAATCAAGAGGGTACTGGCTTGAAGCAGCCGAGAAGGAGATATTCCAGCGGGGAGGGAAGTGGATAAGCTTTCGCCAGATGCTGATATGGCCAGCTGCAAAAGAGGTATCTCCCGATCAATCTCACCCAAGAGATTCTTCATATCTTTAATCACCCTTTTTAATGCATCATGGCTGGTCTCTTTATTTGACTGGTTATTTCCTGAGCGGTGGTTATATTCTTCGGCAGCTGCGGCAGCTTCCACACGACGGGCTAAAGAAACAATCTGTTGGTGAAGAGATTTTGCGAGAGGCAGTGCGGATTCAAGAAAGACGTTTCCTCGCCCAGACCTAGCTTGTCAGCATATCTCTATCTCTGCCCATGTATATCACGATAAAGATGGACAGTACTGACTTGAACTCAACAAGGTCAATTGCAGGAGAGATGATCTTAACAAGGTTAGCATGAGAAAGCAGAGCGAAGAAAGAGGCCAAAAAAAAATATTATTAAAATTTGGAGATCTCAATACCTTAATTTTACTATCGAGATGATTCTGGAGTAGCCTGAGCTCGGAATGGAGATTTTTGTCATCGACCGCCTTTAGCAGGCGAGAGCACTGGCTGATGGCATAAGATGATGTCAATGCGATACCAGACCGTATGGCATATCTCATGGCCTGTACGCCAACTGCTGCCAGGAAGTCATCCATAGCTGCGGTTTAGCAGTTTAAACTATCTTCATGGGAAAAGACCGAAAAGAAGAAGAAATAGTATGGTATCAAAGCATAATGAGTGCCCTTGCTCATAAGCAGCAAACGCTGTTTACTTGCATACGTAGAACACCGCTTTGTTCGCTGGGTTCGGAGAAGTCACAGTGCGAGCAGTCTCCTCTGACTCAGACCCGCCCTGAGGATGCCTAAAAAGCTAGATACGAATCAGGGCAGTCTCAGGGCTATCAAGAATGGCAGTACGAAGTAAGAGTCAGCAATAATTTATTGCGAAAATATCCCTGTAATTAAGAGATTAAGAGTATGGTTACTTCTACAAATCCCATGTTAATTAATTTGATCAATCTCAGTGTAGCCTAGAACATGGGCTTTCTATTGACTCATTTGCTGCCCATTTCAGTGCCTTACAGGCTACAGGAGTTCGCTAAACCCAATCCTGTACCGTGCCGAAACTGCAGTAAAATGCACTGTAGCAGCCCCTCCACAAAACCTGCAAGCAACGCACTTTATCGATGTCATGTCGCTGAC
Source organism: Trichoderma polysporum (assembly GCA_030278935.1). Lineage (NCBI taxonomy): Eukaryota > Fungi > Ascomycota > Sordariomycetes > Hypocreales > Hypocreaceae > Trichoderma > Trichoderma polysporum. Next base: position 4,788 of record JARFTM010000199.1, on the reverse strand, counting down.
CTTGGTGGGGCTCGAATTTTCACAACCTCCACCATAAAACCAGCGAGACGTCGACCGTCGCTTTCAGCTCCAAGACCTCAGTCTGCCAACCAAAAGGTCTCTGACGGCGCCCACTTCCTCAGTGCCACTCATCAGGTCTCCAGGTGGTCGATAGACAGCGAGAAGCACCGTTTGACAGTCGACGACTCTCGAACGGTTACCCCCGCCAACAAAACGACAGACGAGAAAGATATTGCAATCGCCACCATGTCGAACCTCAACTCTTGGGAGGACGATCCTGCGGCTCAGGACGAGAACCTTGCCCAACAGGCTCAGCAGCAGCTCAACGTGAACCCTGCTGCTGCCCAGGGCGGCTTCCGACCAGGCGGAGCCTCGTTCCAACCTGGTGCGGCCTCGTTCCAACCCGGTGCAGCCTCGTTCCAGCCTGGTCAGGGCTTCGGTGGAGGATATTCGCAACAATACCAGCAGCCCCAGTACTATCAGCAACAACAGGGGTTCTACCCTCAGTATAGCGCTGGCCAAGCCCAAGGATTCGACCAGTACAACCAACAATATCAAAATTACGGCGGCGGTTTTAACCAGGGCTACAACCAGAACTTTGGTATGTTGAAATGTGCTGTGCCTGCCTATTTCGACTGCCGAGGACTAACCAATCACGTTTGACTATAGCAGGCCAGGGATATCCTCAATATGGCCAACAGCAAGGCCAGCAAGGCCAGCGAAACCAGCAAACACAGCCACCCGCTGCTAATGCTACACAAGCTGCTCCTGTGAGGTCTCTCCCCGTCGACAAGCCTGCCGCATCTACTAGCGCACCGAAGCCTGTTGTTTCCAACGAAGGAGGTGCCAAGGTGCTCAGCATTGGGGGTGATGTAAAGCCCAAGGCCAAAGTGTTGTCGATTAGCTCTACCTCTGCTCCAGCCCCGGTCAAGGAAGAGGCCAAGGCTGAACCGTCCAACGAGCCAGAGGCGGGCAAGAAGGTTTCCGCAGCCAAGGCTATTGAAAAGACTGGTGAGAAGGCAGGAAAGGCAGCGGCTAGCGGCAAGTCTTCTGGAAGGACGTCTCCCGACCCATCATCTGGCCGTTCCAGCCCGACTGCCGCAGAGAAGAAGGCCCAGCGTGAAGTTGATGCGGTTGTCAAGGCGCAGGCGGCTGATGTGGACGATGATACCCTCAAGGAAATCTACGGAAAGGAGCACGTCAATATCATTTTCATCGGACACGTCGATGCAGGCAAGTCAACTCTGGGTGGCTCAATCCTGTGGACTACCGGAATGGTGGACGAGCGTACCATGGACAAGTACAAGAAGGAGGCAAAGGACTTGGGTCGTGAATCATGGTATCTCTCTTGGGTCATGGACTTGACCAAAGAAGAACGAACCAAGGGCAAGACTGTCGAGGTTGGACGTGGTTTCTTCGAGACCGAGAAGCGACGCTACAGTATCCTAGATGCCCCCGGCCACAAGACATATGTTCCTAGCATGATTGGAGGTGCTTCGCAGGCAGATGTGGGCATTCTCGTCATCTCAGCGCGAAAGGGTGAATACGAAACAGGATTCGAAAGAGGAGGACAGACGCGTGAGCACGCCATGCTTGCCAAGACGCAGGGCGTCAACAAGCTGATTGTGGCGATCAACAAGATGGACGACGTGACTGTGGAGTGGTCTGAGGAGCGTTACAAGGAGTGTACCACCAAGCTACAGCAATTCTTGAAGGGAACCGGCTACAACATCAAGACCGATGTCTACTTTATGCCTGTGGCTGCCCAGCAATCCTTGAACATCAAAGACCGACTGCCGGCAGGCATCGCTCCTTGGTGGAAGGGACCTTCACTGCTGGAGTACCTAGACGGCATGCAGGCACTGGAGCGCAAGGTCAACGCGCCATTCATGATGCCCGTCAACGCCAAGTACCGAGATCTAGGCACCATGGTCGACGGCAAGATCGAGGCCGGTGTTATCAAGAAGGGCATGTCGTTGATTATGATGCCTAGGAAGCAGCCAGTGGAGACCGCTGCCATCTACGGAGAGCAGGAAGAGGAACAGCCCATTCTACAGTGCGGTGACCAAGTTCGGTTGCGTCTCAAGGGCATTGAAGAAGAAGACATCCTGCCCGGATTTGTGCTCTGCTCACCGAAGCGACTGGTGCACTGCGTGGCCGAGTTCGAGGCACAAATCCGAGTTTTGGAGCTGAAGAGCATCCTCACATCTGGATTCAACTGCGTGCTGCACGTACATGCCGCCATCGAAGAGGTTACCTTTTCTGCACTGCTGCACAAGCTACAGAAGGGCACCAACCGCAAGAGTAAAGTGGCTCCTACACACGCTAGGAGGGGGGACAGCATTATTGCTAGGCTGCAGGTGACTGGAGGCGCTGGTATGGTTTGCATCGAGAAATTCGAGGATTACCCGCAGATGGGTCGTTTCACCCTCCGAGACCAGGTATGAAGAAGATTTCCCCTCCTTTCGCCCTCAATGATGCCATATCCAAAAAAAATTGAGAAAAAGGGAATATTTTTTGCTAATAACATTGCACAGGGACAAACCATTGCCATTGGCAAGATTACAAGACTCATTACCGCCGAGGATCAGTAAAGGATCATCGGTGAGCTACTAAATGAAATAAAAAAAAGAAAAGAGGATGCCAGTCTCTGGCATCTTTGATTGGGAGAGGACGAAAAGGACGGGGGCTGGGAGCAGCTCTAACGGACAGGCGTCAAGGAGACGGATGTGAAGAACTCGGCTACAAACTCATATAGAAGTTGTGGCCTGCATGGTGCCAGGGTTGAAAGCTCAGAGGGCCGCAGATTGATACGCGGTTGAGCTATGATATACGCCGAGAAATGCAAGGCCATGGCAAAAGCATTTGTAGATGCCACACGTGCCACGATTGTCAAAAGATAGAAGGGTGAAGAAACGTCTTATTGTTCGAAAAGAGCCATTTTCTGGATTCAATCAAATAGCCATAGTCAGCCGAGGAAGAAATGGAGAGACTAAGATTTGATGAGATCAGATTGTACAAGATGATTTGAGAGTGACAAGATAGGAACGAAGCCTTGGACATTCCGTATTGATCCGTTGATACGATTAAAGCAGCTGCAGGGTCGGAAAAGTACTATATAGGGTATACTTTCAGCCGCTGGGAGAAGCTGCACATTCGGAGCGAGGACGGAGATGCGAGCAGATACGGCCGTAATCCGAGCAAATTGCAGCCCAAGGCTGATGAGCATGTACTTTGTCTTTTCTTGCAAATGGGACTTCGGAGGGGCCACATGCAAGAGCATCGTTCTCAAAAGGTAAGCTGAGCGAATCAGGGGATGGGAGGCAATCAATCATGGGCTTTGTACGGAGTACCAGTAGGCTGAAACTGGGGGGGCGTGTGGGATCTATGTTAATGACCTGCATGCAGCACAAACAGAGACGCGTGGTATAGTGCTGCTAGTATTGCTCCGTACTATTTGATGGGTCAGGGACCAGGTTCGCAAGCAGTACATACAAGTACGTGCTCAGCCATCAAACCATCCCGGACTGCTCCGGGCCTGGGGAAGCATGGCATCCCAGTGTCAGCGAGGAAAACGTATAAGCATGGGGTAGCGTTACAAGGTTGCTAAAGTAAGGTACAAAGAACATACTCGGGAGGGCCACATGTATACTGCATTTCTGCTGGCTGCTAGCAAAGAAGATACGAAAATGAATCGGAAGCAGGGGCCATATATTGTGTAATAAGAGAAGAGCCAAAAGGAGAGATTGGAGATTTGGTGGGGACACGCTCGAGATTTTGGGGGCTTCCGAGCCCGCGCCGCCGAGACGGAGCGGCACCAAAAGGCAAAAGAAGAAAATTTCACGAAGCGGGTGGATGGATTCGGGGGTCCGTAAGTGGGGCGGCAAATACGGTAAATAGAGTCGGGCGGGAGGATAAGGGGAGAGGAAGAAGAAGAAGAAGAAGAAGAGAGAAGAGAGAGAGGATGATTGCCGGGTTAAGAGAGCAAGGGGTGATTCGATGTGGGTTTGTCGTCATATTGTTTATAAGTTTTATCATTTTATTGTTTTCTGGGGGTGTGGAATATTGAAAGCTTGTTGCTTGGGGGAGTATTGTAAAAAACTACTCACATGAGGAGGAAACACTACGAGATTTGTAAAAGTTGGCTTTTTGAGAGTCATGATTTGAAGTCATGCCGAAGGCTCTAACAGACGTCACGGAGGCGCTGAGCATAGCCCAATGCGGTGGACTTGGCGTTGAGCCGGGGAAGATCTGAGTGCTGAATAGGGTAGGGATCAGTTGGATGAGGGCATCTGATTGCTCTCTAGTCTAGTTTACGGCTACAAACAAAGAGAAAAAAGACGGGAAAAAACTGCGGTGGATTGTGGAGTCGTATTTTTTCGTTTTCTCTTCTTCATGACGAAGACATTTGTATTCATGATGACTTTCTTGCGAGGACAACTCTTTTTGACTCCGAGTCTACCCACTCGGCGAGGTCACATTGCAGTGTCAACATGCAGTGGCAAGCCAGGCTATTACATTTTCCTTTTTTCTTCTCTTTCTTTCTTCCTTATTAGTAGTGATACATGTTGCATTGTGGCAATTAATTAATTAATTACCTAATTAATCAAAGCATTCATACCCAATGTACATGCATGCCTATGTACTTGCACATGCATGCAAATTGAAATTGAAATAAAAAAGAGAAGCTTGCAATTCGTTGCCCAAGCTCACCCCCCTGGTTTTCTATCATGACAAAGTACCAAAAAAAAAAAAAAAAAAAAAGCAAGGGGTGGTAATAGCACCAGC
>JARFTM010000198.1:0-55471 GCA_030278935.1 Trichoderma polysporum | reverse complement strand
ACTATACCTATAAGATTATATTACAGTGGGTATAGAATTTTTTAGTCGCTAAATTAAGAAATAAATCCCCTATAATTTTAAGTGCGCCGCTCGGGGGTGTGCGCCGCTCGGTAGTGGTATACGTTACTCAGTTATCCCATTGTTGTAATTGGAATACATGTATGCCTTGTCTACCCGTATGCCTTCTACGTATATACTCCATGGCATTGGGTATTAATACTGTCATTATTGATTAATTGCCCCTTAGAGATCGCTACTATTGTCATCACTCTCGTCTTCATGTAATCGCTGCATCTTTGCGGTTGACTCTGGGGGGTAACATTAGAGAACACTATGCTCTTGTACTACCCGCCATGTAATCTCCAGTTGCGACACTCTGTGTAATTAATAACGACACAAAATACTAGATTAATCTCATGAGAAGCAGGGTGATAGTTCGTAGATTATAGTGCCTATGTAAATAGAAGAAATATAAGCTGACTCATATCATCGTAAAGACACATTGATTAGGAAGATATACGTTTGTTGAGCAGTGTGCGGCGGCATGCGGGATGCAGAGAGCGAAGAATGTATCATATTAAGAAAGGAAGTATAAATTGTGAAGAAGTTGGAAATATTGTTAAGCTCTCTTACCTTCATTGGAGAGAGCGGAAGATGCAAGCCGTTTTAATAGGCTGGCAATGAGGGCGGGAGAAGATGGTCCTGAGAGGTGTCAGGTGATTAGAAGCATGATAGCTGCTGGAGCGAATCATGTTGCAATAATGCTATAGGTGGTATAAAGAAAATATCTTTTCCTCTTTAATAAAAGAAAGGAGGTTAGAGATGAATGGAGTCTATTACTGTTACCTTATAACTAGCAACAAAGAAGACTTTCTGTTATCCAGGCTCGTGACAGAGAAGTGTTGACCAAAGTCTACGTTGTAGGCGCATAACCTCCGAACATCATATTTCCAGCTTTATAACAGCCCTTACTTTGAACTTCTTACAACTAGATAGCGGTGATCGACCAGGAGTCTGATAGAGATAGACCCTATGCCATATACTTCACATAATATCTACTTGCCCACTTACTTATGTTCGAAGTGGAACATCCATAACGTAAGACTTGTAAAATCTTATCAGCTTTTGAGACATGAGCGGAGGTACTAGGCTACAAGCAATGATACTAATGCCGCAGCGTACGGGTAGTAAGATGAGTATCTTCACGCTTATTTTTAGGAAGATTCGAATGTAGCTGCAGATGAAGATTGAGAGCTTGGCATTTTGATGAAGACGCTGTAGTCTAGGTATCTTCGTTGCGATATGTATGGTAGAGATCTGGGTGCATTGATACCGGAGACGTCTTACGATGCTGAGCGACTTTCACATGTAAATTCGGCAGTGATTGCACACTAAAAGCATTGGACGGCAAATACAGTCATTTGACTTGGTGTGGTAGCCTACGGCGTGATAAAATGCTTGGCATAGCGCTTAAATACAACAAAGTGTGCCATTGACAAGGTACTCCGCGTTGTAAGCACTTGGCAAAAAGAGTTAGAAGAGGCACATCATGGTGTTGCCTATGCCAACCAAATGTATCACGTAATATAAAACACAATGGCTATAGTCGATTTTGAGACATACAAGACGAATGTAGGGGATTCGTGTTACTCATTTTGGTTTAATGTACGGTCGTTGCATTAAGCTTTGTGACTTTTTATATTTTTAAATAGAGAGCTTAAATGTTTAAAGAAGCGGTAAAATTATCCATGCGTCTGAGATGCGTCTTTTCGCCCGCAATGGGGGTCTGCTCCGGCGCCCCCTAGCTGGGAGGGGTAGAACCGTCCATGGGAGATCTGCCGCCATTCGGAATGCGGAAGGCTTCTGAAGAAAGCCCTTGGCATTAGTATCAAAACATCCTGTTTCGGGCAGGTCAATCATCAGCGTGGATGAACATTCTTGAAAGTTTATGCTCTCGGCAAATGGAATGATAGTTGGAAGCTAGCTGATTTGTTCCCATATGCGGAAGGTTAGTGTAGAAGTAGTATTGGTATTATAAATGACTTTGTGAATGGAGATGAAATTGTATATAAAGGCAGGTATGGTTCGTTCTTGGAATTGGGATAGAGCCGTCTATGTTCTGCATCAAAGTTGCAATTCAAGCGATTTTTATTGAACAAAGGCTACTGTACATTCACTATGAAGCTCGCAACCGTTTTTATCACTCTTGCTCCGGTCGCCCTGGCGTTGCCGGCCTCTGATGGGGCCTTGAATCGGCGCCAAAGCAGTCTTTCAGCTATCACAGATCAGCTTCTCTTTAGCATAACTCTCCCCGATTTTATTTCTCGCCGTAACGCCAAGAACCCTTCCACTCTTGACTGGACGTCGGATGGCTGCACTGACTCACCGGATAACCCGTTTGGATTCCCCTTTATCCCTGCTTGTAACCGCCACGACTTTGGCTATCAAAACTATCGCCTCCAGAATCGGTTCACAGACAGCGGTAAACTCAACATTGATAACAACTTCAAATCTGAGTAAGTAAAGCAAGGCACCCCATTACTGGAGACGGGGATATAATGCTGATATTAATTAATTATAGTCTTTATTTCCAATGTCAATCGTCGAGTGTACAATCAGTTTGCAAAGCTCTTGCGGATGTTTACTATGCTGCCGTAAGAGCGTTTGGAGGTGGTGATGCCTCTCCCGGCAAACGAGAGGAATTACAAGAGGATCTGATTAAGGAATATGAGGACAAGCTGGAGATTTATCACCAGGCCGTAAAGGACGCTCAAGACAAGGGTCTGCTGCCGGCCTTGGACTAGTGAGATACAATATTTGTTACGATTTGTTATGATTGATAATAGCGAACACGAAATATTCCCTACAAATGAAGCAGCCGAATGCAAGCTCACCGTAATAGTAGTCGATGAGATCGGAGAGCCAGAGTAATTTCCACTTCGTTTAATAGACAGTGGATGGTTTATCTGCTTATGTGGGTATTTGTATGATCAGAATGTGATGCTAACTTTAAGATCTGGCTATGATGATCGACAAGTCCTGTAAATCCTTCAAAGAACATTGAATTAAGTCTTGCTGGAAAACAAAGCCTAATGTTGGGCTTGTGCATCGCGGTTGACTAAGCGGTCGCATAGCCCCTCGTTTCTAGTGACTAAGCGGCCGCCGGGATACTAACCCCGACCCCGCATCAGCTCTTTGTCGCTGTATGTGAGAATGACTCGATAATGGGCCAGTTGGTACAAGCGGAACTCTCTTATAGGTACGGAGTATGTTGAGCAGACAATCAATACTTCAGCTCACACTATCCTACTTACGCTAAAATGTACTGATGCATTGTGGGAATGACCCCGAGGGCGTCAAATGGCAGTTATAGTGGGCCGCCCTTCTGGATCGAATCTCAGATCTCCGAGAGGCACGTCTACAGCAGTGCCGACTAAGGCTGATTCGTCTGGCTATATAGACCTCATAGGCCCGCCATAGTTATACACAGGGCCACAGTCAGAGGACAGAGCACGAAAGACAGGTGATAATACGAATTATACTTGCTCTATCATAACAAATATAAGAGTCTTGGCATTTTCGAACAGAAGTGGCGCCTTAAGCTGCCCAATCTTCCAGACATGTCTGCTCCAGCCCCAAACCCAGTCGTAGCGCCTGGCCACGTCCTTGCGCTGCTCGATCGTCTACACCAAGAATCTCTTACACAAGAAGCCGCTCTTCCGTCTACTTATTTAAGTTCTCCTAGTGGCTTTGATGATTTGATGCGAGACAAATTCATCGCCTTGGATCAAGATAAATGCCAATTTGTCTATCAGCTTGCGAGAGCGATCGGCGCTCGTAACATTGTCGAAATCGGCACCAGCTTCGGCGTGAGCACCATATATCTTGCGTTAGCAGTAGGAAGCAATCTCAACCACCTCGGTGGCGAGGGTCAGGTTATCGCTACGGAAAAAGAGCACACAAAGGCTGAAAGGGCTCGCCAGTATTGGGAAGAAGCCGGAAGCGACCTTGTGACGCGTCATATTGACTTGAGAGAAGGGGATCTCCTTGAGACGTTGAAAAATAACATTCCGCAGATTGACCTTGTTGTCCTTGATAGTAAGTTGGGATTTATGCTTGTTAAAATCCCTATAATTAACCTTATCTAGTTTGGGCTCCTGTTGCCCTACCTGCACTAAAGCTTCTGGAACCAAAGTTAAGGTCCGGAGCTGTTGTCATCATTGACAACTCGATTACCTCTGCTACTAGATACAGAGATTTATTGGATCATTTGAGGTCTCCGGCAAATGGTTATACAAATCTGACACTTCCTTATTCCAAGGGTCTAGAGATGTCTGTCAAGCTTTGATGAGAAGAGGGATCATGCAGAGGGATTATTTGAGTACACCTAGACTATTTCTCATACCAGCAACGATATTGACACGCTCTGCACACGCTCTGCACACGCTCTGTACACGCTCTGCACACGCTCTTCATTAGATTCTTTATTAGCAACAAGCCAATTCAAGAATTAATACTTCTTCCTGACTCATGATCGGTCTCTATATCTCCTAGGCTTGTTAAAGCAAATTCTTGGCTCATTTGCGTAAGTTCCGCCAAACATTCAGGTGTTTGACACCACCAAGGGAGTGCAGATTGGACACCGTCGTATACGCGCCCAGACCCTGAGTTTGGTCCCTTTTGCCCTGGCAATTTATGTGAAATGGTAGAATTGTCGGTGTCTAATAGCAAGGAGGTTGCTATCTTAGGCTTTGGGACGGTTGTTGAAACTTCATCTGTTTTGAGGACCGCTAAATGCTGCTGACTCGATGCTGAGGCTAACCCGTGTCCAATCTTGAACAGTGTTAGCCATTGATCATTGTCTGCAGGAGTCTGATTTAATGGATCATCGTCTCCGTAGAGAATAAGCCGCGCCTTGCGACGAAGGATATCGCAATTTATGGTAGCGTCATTGGCTCGGGCTGCAGTAACGAAATCGCCAAGTTGAGCTGTAAGTACTTCAAACACGTTGGGAGGGTTTTGTAACCCCGGAGACGTGAGAATCTTCTTCATAACACCCTTTGAGGCGCTAAAAGGCTCTAGGTCTACGGATTCAGTACCAATAAGATAGGGCGGCATTGCGCTTTGAACAAGCATTGCCACGGAGGGTTCGAGCCCTCGATCTCCTTTCCAATCTTTCATAGACTTTCCTCTCCTAAAGTGATCGGCTAGATGGTCATTGCGGTCCGTCCAGAGAGAAAAAGTCTCTCCGCAAAAGCCGCACCGTGATTTCACTTCGGAAATTTTTGAGCTCCAAGAATTCATTGAGGGGATCATTTTGTCAATGCCATGTGCAAGACGTAAGTGTTGGTGTAGGTGGTCTTTTCTGTGAAACATTCTCAACGAGGAAGGTTTCACTGTACAGTCAGAAATACGATGGGATTGAAGATGGGCGTCGGAGGGATCGCATTCGTCACAGAGGGAACATTTCGGGGAATTATCGCCAAAATCCCATCTTTTCGGCCCAGTAGGAAGGCATGTCCATTGCTCAAGAGCTAAATGGAGTGTCCCCTCATGTCTCGTCCAGTCATATCTTGATTTGAAGGTGTCTGTGCAGAAAGTACATTGATAGATTCGCACACCTTTGTCTTCCATTGGCCGATCGCTCAAAGTATGCCGTGACCCTGAGTGTCGTTTCTGAGAATGGTGATTATTTGCGAAGTCGAGGTCCTTGGAGAAAGAAGAAGAGGAGCTCGAAGCAATCGAAGCAATCGAAGGAAAGGAGCTTGGCTGGTTATTGGTACTGGATTGAATACTTGCAGCAACGTCATTTTGAGAGTTCGGCTCAACCGAGGTGCTTTCAGTTACCGCTAGAGAAAGAGTGCCCAACGAAGCAGACTCTCCTGCCGTGGAAGAGTGATTAAACGACTTCGAATTACCAAACGGTTTTTGTGGTGAATCAAATGTTATAGGTAACGATTGAGCTATGAGATTTTCGCCGTTGTCTGATTTTTCGCGTGGTCGCCCATCACCACTTCTCCGTCTTGCATTCACAAACCATTGTGATACTTGGCGAATGCTCAGACCTGCTCTGCGGCCGAGTTGTTCTTTTTCCTCGGCGGTCGGATAGGGCCAGGAAGAATTAGAGGTATACCATTGTTTCAATACATGCGTGGAATTCCACGGATGCCTGGTTATTGGCCGTGTCAGATTATCCGATGATTCATTCTTCGTATTCAGTGATCTGTCCATAGCGGGTTTGTTGTTTTGCGTAACCCTCGCTAGTCAGAATCTCGGTCAAGCTTCCCCTCTTTTCTGTACACGAGGTATCCCTGGAAGTGTGGGAAATATTGCATAATGGCATTACTTATGAACTGAATGGTTTTTGAAGAGTGTGAGAAAATATCAGCGCAGGCGCTAAATTGTCAACTAGCGAGAATGAAGCTGATTGCATGGGAGGCCACGGTATAAATTACTAGTCCGATTGACTACGAATTTCCCACTCTCTTAATGACGTTTTAACTCTTGTTCGGTCGGGTATTTTCCCATCCTTCTATTAGTTAGTTTCCGAATGCGCAGTACGACTGCCCATCTGGTTCCGCGTACTTGGCGCAATAAGTCATGTTTTTGTGTGAATTTTTAGCATTTTTGTATAATCACCTGCCCATTATCCCAGCCTTTTCACCATTCCCCAGAGCGCAACCACATGCCGCTTCAATCTCTATTTCATCCATCCTATATCATTTTTTGTTCATTGAAAGGCGATTGTTGATTTCACTTGATTTCACTCACTGTGGTTCATTGTTTATCGCTTTATCGATATAAAAATAGCTGGCATGTCTATTATATCTAATCGACGAACCAAATCTGTTCGCTCGGTGTCTCTTGTATGACAATTTCGTGAGAGAAGATTTTAGGAATGAATGCCCACATGTATTCCTCCATATCGTGGCCAATCGTATTTTTGATAGTCTGAACTAACTCTGGATTGGATTTCAATGCCTCCGCTACAAGTTCTTTCATCTTGGTTTTAATTTTGCTCATGCAATTCTTCCATTCTTCGCTGTCGCGATCTTTTATCGCCAACAAATTAGACGTTTCTTGATCTGTTGCTACAACTGTAGCTAATTCTTTGAAGATTGTCATCATTCGTATTTCCTCATTGCTGAGAAGAGACATGATCACCGTCCTTGTTCTATGAACTCTAAGACCAGTGTCAAGCTCTCTGGAAGTGATCGAGTCGTGTTCAAAGCCCTCATAAGCATTTTCAATCAGAGCCATGCAGGCTACTAATATATCATTAGCTCTTGATTTTTCATCGTAAATTAAGACGCATTTTCCAGAGTCAATCTCTCTACAGAGAGGATTGTTTTGCTCTCGGTCAAAAGCCGATTTCTCTTCATCTGTCCAAGATGCGAGCTTTTTGCTACGGTACCAATCAACTATTCGATACCACTTCCCGCTTTCTTCTTGGCGAATAATGATTTGGTCTTCTGTAGAATTAATTGCTCCAGGCCATAGGTGTAATGGAGCCCCGGATAGTAGGGGGAGAGGAATAAGACGACATCCTGGGTAAGTAACTTTTAAACCTAGAGGTGTTGGTATGCCTTGGGCACTGGGATTTCCAACAAGACGCAGAACGCGCTCGTCAATTCCCATAAAGGAGTCCTTGACAGACGAACCCAGTAGGCTGCGGGGAGCCCATCGCCATCCAGATGTGCTCAGCAGTTCATCAGCATAGAATACAAGTCGGGGCGGAAGGCCACTGTGCAGTTTATTCAAGAGTTCCCAAATGCGAACCATTCGAGTTTCAGCATCTGGAGCCGCAGCAATGTATTTTGTGTCGAGAGACATCAGAGTAGAGATACAGAGTGGCTCATCAGATGGAACAGATACTGTACGGAATTGTAATGCTCGTTGAAGGTTGAGGAGTGGTGACTCATTCGTTACTATTGGGTTATCGCTTCCAAGACGAAAGCCTTGAAGTTGAGTATACTGCATAGCATCGCTATTAGATTGGTTCTTTCATACGATGCGAAAGGAATAGCAGGATACTTACTGCATTCATGATATCCTGCCATATGCGCATGTAACGCGGATCGGCGTTGCCAGCCGCAAAAAGCTTAACAAGCAATGCATAGCTTTTAACCGCGGTGTCTGCAAATTGTATGTACAGACTATTTGTAAGTGCACCCTCTGGTCAGGCAACTTAAGTTAGTAACAAAATACACCAGAGATTTTGGAAGATTTATGTCAAGATACCTTGAAGGGTCCACAATCGTCTCATCCAAGGAGACGCCCCGTATATCCGCAGCAGTAGCTCAGCAGGATGTGTGTTTTGAGAATTGAATCCACTCAAGGAAGCATCCAGAACAAGGACATGAGCTGCATTCCTATATACACTAGCAATCCTTTCAAGCGCAATTAGTTTACCTCCAAGTTCAGTAGGGCAACAGAGAGTGTCAACCCAGAGTCGATACTGAGTCTTGTATTCCGCTTCTTCCGTTTCTATCTGGGCCTGCAGTGAGGCTATTAACTGAGCCACTCGTTTCACCTGGCATCTTGGAAGAGAATTTGCATTTGGATTCCCTAATCCATTCGCCCAAACCTATTGGCTCTGGTCAGGTCAATAACATGCGTATTTGGTAAGGACGGTGCTTACATGAGAGAGAGCGACGTAGGGAACGCCCGGCTCATACGGTTCCATAACCAGCTCGAAGTCATCTACTTCCTCCCCTATTTGATCAAAACGGATGATAGGATAAGTATCGGTGCTACGGAGAATTAGAGACGCTGCTCTCTCATCGATACCGACGTGAGCACAACTGCAGCCATCTGACAGATGTAAGGGCTGATAGGTATTGATGTCCATCTGAAAAGCTGTGCATAGATGGCGTGTACAGCTCGAATGATCTTGGTTGGCATTTGGCCTCTGTAACTGTGCAATATGGTGCATTGTATGCAATCCATGGAATTGAGATCGGATCTTCTCTGTTTCACTTGGACACCATCCTCGTTGAAGCATTTGCCTCTCCATCGTACCTCCAGACTGCATATAGCCTTGATGCCAGCTAAATCCTACGTGGGGAACGTCGATTTTGGGGTTTGACTGTGCAACTGTTCGAAACAAGCCAGTGGAAAAATACTCTCCAAGAGCACATATCGAGTATCGCACTGTTTCTTCCAGATTCGAGGCAGAGAGAACCATTAGACTGGCGTATTGAAGGCAGTCACGCATGTATATGAACCTTTCCCTCTTATCAGGCACAAGTTGTATTCTCTCTGCAATAGCTTGACTCGACTTTAGCACCACTTTGGCACTAATATATCGATTACCCTTATCATCGGTAAGAGAGACAGAGTTCTCGTGTAATTTGCGAATCTCTTCGGCAGCGAGGGCATTCTCAACGATGCGAACGCCAGGGCTGATCTCATTTAGGCCGAGCATTTCGGCCAGCAGCCCGAACCAGAGCCAGGTTTGTAAAAACGGCTGTATCTCTTCTTTAGGCGTGGGATAAAGTGTTTCCCGATACGGCTCGGCGGATACATCTGTCCCCAAAAAATGTCGAAGCCGTGGAGGAACTAGCCGGACCTTGCCCTTACGGATCGGATAGGTGTGAAACGGACCTCCGTCCCAATATTCATCACAGACATACGGTGTCTTTCGGGGCGGGGTAGCCGGGGAGCCTGGCTCGCATAGTAAATCCATGGAACTTGGAGGCAGCGGTGGGTAAAGAAAATAAACTTTCAAACGACTCTAAATTTTATCCGCTCTGTATTGAAGATAGATTGACGCACTAAGTGAGTGGCATATGCAGTCTTGAAGATAGCAGCTATGAATAGGATCTGGCTGTCATCTATTGATATTATACCTTGCGGGGATTTCGAGTGTAGCCCGTGCACTTTATGTAATACACCCTGCAATCATACTACCATACGCTTAGGCAAGAACGGGCTTTTCCACCGTATTTGCAATGATTTACGGAATACTCATCCCTAATCCGACCGCTGCAGTGGAATATTCGCAGAACACGATAGAGTCGAGATATTTGACGCCAAAATCTGATGGATGAAGAATTTTGCTGATGTAAGGAACATGGAAGTAGGCGGAGCGGAAATACGGAAATATTCGCAGCTAATCTTGCGTTGTTTTCAACCAGTCTCGCCAATAGAGAGATGGCAGTATTCATACGATATACGCAAGAAAAATACGAAGTACACTTATGAATGCAGCTATTTTACTCATAGTATCTCCCCAAATTTCATTTCAGTTTTCCTTATTAAAGCGTAGAGTAATGTCGGATACGAAATGGCGCTATGTTATTAATATATAGATGCTCTCTTAAGCCTCTAAGAAAATTCATGAGGGTTATTTGGCACCACATAACCGCAGAATGAAGAAGTATATTGCTCAAAAAGGAACATTCCTTCATTGGATTTCATTTTTCATTTCTAAATTTTTTTTTACCAATTTTTATTATTAATAACATGGAGAGTATTAATAAAGCTTGTGAGGAATGCTGAACTTGAAGAATGTATTGCGCGGGCGGGAGCCCTTATTGTTGGTGCTTAAAGCGTAATTTCAATGCGTGGGTAGCTTCCAAATTCGAAATCCCTTGAAGAAGCCTCCAAGTTACATCCAAACAATATTTCTTGACATGTGATACTCACTATTCTTCTTGATATCGTATGATAGTACTTATTCTCCATCTGGAATGTACCCATTAAGCTCACTAGATAATATGGGAGTCTATAGCTATAATGGCGGTCGGTGGAAGAAGAAGGGTAGCGAAAGCCCTTTTCGAGATGTAAAAATAGCTTGTCTAAGTTTTGCGGCATGCATTCTACCATAAACTCAATAGTACCACCATTATATATGGCTTATGATCCGTCAACAAGGATAGCGAGCATGTTGAACAGTTGATCTTATTAAGAGCCGATAGAGATGTAGGTTGGCACTGCACTAGTCGTCGTTGATGATTGCCCCGAAGTTGACTTTTTATGAGCCTTCTATGCTAGCGGTGCCATGAGTCACTCCGATGCAACACTAGCATCTAGGCTGTGTTTCATTTCTGACCGAGACAAACGTTAAGAATACAGCTAAAATATGTCTACAACAATGCGACCTATACAAACAATTTAATGGTATGCTATTACCCCGTAAAATGACAATTTATTAATTGGCATGGAATATCTGTGAAAAATATAACTAGAATGAAGTAGATTGAAAGACAAAAAAAATAAAAACATCGAAACTATCTCACAATTTGCGATATACATCTTGCTTTTATCTCTTGACCGGCATAACGCTTTATACATCTCTAGATGCATCGTAGTATTATGAAGTATTTAACCAGTGCGAAAGAAAAATAAGTGACAATTATATGAATTTTATCTTTCTTTTTTTAAAAATTCTCAAATTTTTATATATTTCACAAAAAGTGCTTTATATAGACTCCCGAATGTTATGCAGGATATAAATATAACAGCCCAGCCCACCAATGTCATAATTGGGTAAATCTTCCGTAGGAGCTCATTGTTGGCTTTCTGGATTATTATTTATATTCTAGATGACTGCCTCGGAATGAAAAGTCTAGATTAGGCATGACGTACCCCGGCCGCTCACGTTGTTCCCTCGGCCTCAGCCGACAAGGCCTGCTGTAAAGCGACATAATCAACACCCATGACTGATACCCTGTCATCGTTGAAGTCGTTTTAAGAAGAGCTAAACTTAAAGAAGAGCTAAACTTACACAAATGTATCGTATTTGAAGGGCTGGACTAAAACAAATTTCTCAATTAATAATTGGTTTGGAATCATTCAGTGCACGATATGTAGCGAGTGATAATTTGCAATTCTTAAGACAATAGTAATAGTCTCGACTTTTATATATAAACTGTAGTGGTGACCATTGTTTGCTTATGCTACTTCAATAGCTCCTATTACTACTCTTCATTAGACTCTGGCATTTTTCTTTAACTGCTGCATTTCTACTTACTTTACCACTCTCTGAAAATGTTTGGCTATAAAGCAACACGTCTTTTAACTACTTCGACTATATTTCAAAGCTTACTACTTATAACAAGTCACGCTTTGCCCGCCCCCAGCGATGTGTCTCAAAACACAACAGTCATTGCAGGTGTAACTGTTATCGACACCCTTCTCGTCCGCGATGCACAGAGTTTCGCTCGCGAACATATGCTTGATTCTACTTACAATCATGTAATGAGATCATGGCTACTTTCTGCAATCGTCATTAACGCAAATGAGACTCTCTATGATACTATTGATCTGGAAGTTCATGCAATAGCTTCGCTTCTTCATGACATAGGACTGGATCCCACTACCAACTCTTCTGTTGTTAGCCCAGATAGACGCTTTGAGGTCGATGGTGCCTTTGCTGCTAAGAAATTTGTCGAGGAACACGAGCTGGGACAAACATGGGACAATCACCGGCTACAACTCCTTTGGGATTCCATCGCTCTGCATGCTACATTCACTATCGCTAATTATAAAGAACTCGAGGTGCAGCTTGTGAGTAAAGGAGCTTTAGCAGATTTCGCAGGACCAACTCTCCCAGTAACTCAGGGTGACTGGCATACAATGACGGAACAGTTTCCACGGACCAATTTTAGCACCAATTTCACCGAATCCATTATCCATCTTTGTGCGACTAAGCCCAACACAACTTACGGTGAGAAAATCTTGCAACTATAATCCCTTATGGTATTAATTTTTAGTAGATAGCTGGATGCAGCCGTTTGGCGATCGTGATACTCCAGGATATTCCTCTAAGGGTCATGATTTGATTGATATTACTGTTTACCCTTGAATATATATAGCTATTAAGATTTGATAGAATCTATGAAGCTACACAAGATGGCAAGATGGCAACAATCGCGCAGACAGTTCTTTAGCTTTCAACCATTTGAGTTATTATATTAAATTTCCACTATTTCTTTCATTGTGTCTTGAGTTAACAAGGACACCATGTTGTGCCAATAGAGAAGCTGTATTCATTGAGTAACTCCCAAGCTATAGCTCTTGCTTCCACAGTTGCTGCTGTAAATAGATTAGAAATCTGTTAGAGGCTTTCTAAACAAGATATAGCAAGTGTTGCTAGCTCTAGGCTCTCAACGGTTTATTAAGCAAGGTGGTTTACAAGCAATCCAGATGCAGCAGCCTTCTGGAAAGCTCAGCTTGTTGACCAGGAGCCACTATTTCTTCTTCTTTTGGCCATTCTTTCGGTAGTGAACTTCATTTCAGTTGTAGTCTCCCACAGCTACTGTGGCTGTGCAGGTATTACCCCGCAGAGCTTCAAAGCATCCAACAAACGATACGCATGACAACTGGTTTAAATACCGCATTTATTAATATTTTATCATTTCAGTATTTAAAAATATGTATGTTCATACCTAGACGCATTACTCAGGCCTTGTATGCTACAAATTCAATCTCGATATCTGTTCCACCAGCTGGCAGTTGAGCCACACCCACTGATGTTCGAGTGGGACGAGGCTCGGGCATCATCTCTTCCCATACCTACCAATTTTTTAAGTAAAAAAACATAAATTCAAATTGATACGCGTGTGTTCACTGACCTGGTTAACCAAAGGGAAATTCTCGTCAAAATTCTTGATGAAGATAGTTGCCTTCACAACGTTTTTTAACGTCATTTCATCAGCTGCTAATACTGCTTCAAGGTTTTTGATAACTTGTCTCGTTCGATCTTGGATCTATTAAACACATTATCAGTTGTTTTTGCTTCAAACGAAAAATTAATCGTGGGATACGAACCGTCCCTTCGACCATAGTACCATCTGGTCGTGCACCTGGAGTTCCTTGCGTCCATAGAAATGGCCCTGCTCGTACTCCTTGAGCAAACTATGTAAAATATAGTCGGTCAGAATAAGCTGAGTTAATTAATTCAGAAGCGAATAACAGAACAGAAAAAGGGTTAGCCCGTACCAGCCCTGGAATTGGTGCCGCAGGCGCATTTTTTGTGACAATGTGTTTTACCGACATTATAAAATAGATCAATTTACTAATTTCATTCAAGACTTTCTCTGTCTATTGATTGTTTTTTTATTTAAAAACTACATTTAGATTTGTAGCGAACAATAACCTTTATATAGGTATTCATTTGAAACTTCGAAAAATACAGTTCTGACGTCAGAGCTTGCAACTTTAGCCGACACCGTTAAAAATGACTAATCGCGCTGGTCCTGAACGCGATATCTAAAGCAACACAATGGCTTCAGTCAAATATGACGCGCAGCTAACGATGAAAATTTATAAATAGTGCAAACACTCCCATCACAAAACCTGGAATCATGCTCTACCCCTTGATTATAGCTCACGCATATGCACCTTTTCTCATATAAGTATTGCTTTACGCTTCACGGTATTCACGACGACATAAACGAATCTAAACATTCCGTCACTTAGTTCAAACTACCAGTACACTTCGTGAACAAATTGGGAGTACTTTTGTGACTACCCGCGCAAGGAGGCACAATGTTTGCGGTGTTATTCGAAGTTCATCCCTCTGCTGAAAAAAAGCTCCTCTACCTTGACATAGGAAAGACCCTCAGGCCAGAACTCCTTCAGATAGATGGCTTTATCGACAATATTCGGTATAGTTCTCTGACTAGACCTGGATGGATCTTATCACTATCCACCTGGAGAGATGAAAAATCGCTTGTAAGATGGCGAACTCAGGGGCGGCACCACGGCGCTCAAGAGCAGGGGAGAAATGAAGTATTCTTAGACTACAGACTAAGGATCTGTGAGGTCACAGCAGATACAAAAGTACCTATAGGATATGAGATACAATAACAGAGACTGGATATGACGCGCACCGGCGATGCCGAGGCGGTTATACTCATTAGTACCGATAAAACGGGCTGCAAAATCCAACTTCGGAAGTTGTACTCAGGCATCTTGGTTTGGAACTGAGTCAAGCGACAACCCTAGTATCTTGGAATATTTTTGATGTTGTTCTCAGCCCTGGGGATTTAATCGCTTTCCTTTCATTCAAAACGGCCGATGCTGCATCAGAGTTTCTTAGAACATGCACAAAGATAGACGATGTCAGATTTAGGCAAGAGAGAGTTATCAGGGATTATGGGATGTATAATAGATATGAAAGCCCGCAATATTATCCAGAGGTTAAACGGAAGGCTAAGTAGTTGTTCAAATGTAATATATAACGGGTTTTTTTTTTGTCTTATAAAGCTTTTACCAGCAAGCTATAAGAAAATCTGGGTGTTTGTGGTATATTATAACGCCATAATTTACAATTATTTGGATGAAAAATTACATGTGATCGCAGTTCCTACTCTCATAAGACCTGCAGCCGCGATCTCATGTGGCCTCAAACATCGAACGATAATTATTCAACGCGAATGTACAGAAGAAAGAATATTATTTGCACACTCGGTTATAAATCAGTAGATTGCCTTGAATAAATAAAGACAGCCCACAACTCGACTCGTCGACACGTATGTTGGTGCTTCATACTTCGATTATGATAATAATATTATGCGAGTATTCGCGTCTTTCTATTCTGAATTATGTTTCGCACATGGGCTATCGATGATAAATATCCTCTAAATACACCGGTATTTACTTATATTAACTATCTATTAGATCTAATTGTAGGCCAGAACAAGTCCATTATTTCGATTTCAATCTTGTTTTTGGTACTTATAGCTTGTATAAGTTTTCATTGTGAAATGTTAGTCTACCTGATTATCGCATTGAGAATTAGAGAGTCTCATTAGATCATGCCCGCCGCTGGAAGCCAGTCAGAGCGATCTTTGATGGGGAGTGGCGTGCTCCAGCGGTGAATGTGACCAGTATTCTCAGTGATTCTCAAGCTCGTTCCCCAGTCATCTGCCTTTACGCAAGCCTGTTGAATTGCGTCCCAAGCTGCCACTGCTCGTTGACGCCCAATGTCGCGGTCATGCTGATCTTTGCTGCGCCAACCGGTGATCAGAATTCCACACTTGCCACTTCCCAAAGAAGCATCCCCGTCAGTGTCAGAGAGAACAGGCTTATCAATTTCACCCCAGATATATCCGGTGCAGCCATCTGACTTTGAAACTGCTGCAAAGAGTTCCGGCGCAGCATCAGTCCATTTATCTTCATCTATTCCCCAAAAGAATGTGACCGTTGTGTACGGAGCGTAGTAAACCTTGTTGCGATCATTGGTGTTTGGGTGGATTACATATACATTGGTATCACTTTGGATATCCAATAGGATTGGTGGTGTTGGTCCATTGATCAGAGCTTTGTGAACATCATGTTGTTTGCGAGTATCATAGTCTAAAGATCAGTATTAGCTCGATATATATGACTAATAATGTCAAGTTACGGCAGACATACCAATGAAGTGGATAACCTTGTCTGGATATTTGTCACTTCTGCCCCAACAGCCACGAGAGCAGCCAGGTATACCAGTAGCTGCCGCGTGGAAAGCCTTCATGTATTTCTGTCCATCTTCTGTAGTTTCATCCTCAACTGTATGATTTCCGACAGTTGTAACGGTAACTTCGATGGCTGGATAAACCATTGTGGTGGAAGATAAACTGGGATTTGAAGTATTATAGAATTTTCTGGCTGTTGCCCAATGGTTCTTTTTGCTGACGCCGAGCTTTGTAGTTGTGATATCTGTAATTTAGAGTAGTGTTATTGGAATAGTACTTTTAAATCCTGCAGCGACCTTTAAATACTTTTGATCGGGCCATATAAGGCAAATGATAAGTTAATCCAAACGCCGAGTCTCCCTGCATTCTACTAACCCACTACCTAATTGCGTCGTTCATTACTAAACTGTGGCTTCAAGGAACTATGTCATATTCCATTATAGGCAAACATCGACGACATCTAAGTGCCACTAGAACTCCACTCTAAACTCTATATCATCGCCGTGATAACCGTAACACTTGCTTAACGAAAGACTGCCCGGCTTCCGTGTTGCTTTGGTACAACGTGCGGCAGAGGTCAAAGACGGACCTCGTTCACGCTATTTTGCATAATTAGTGGCTAATCTAGTACTAATCTAGGCAAAAGTCCCGCATCCGTGTTGCTCCAGTATTTATTAATGAGGGGTGTGATAAATCAGCTTCCTTACTCATGCCCTAGGCAACTGTTGCTCTAAAGTGCCTCCCTCAAAATTTCAATTACGTATTAATAGTTTTTTTAGGAGGGGTTTATTTTTTTTATTTAAATTTTGTTTTCGTGATAATAAAATATATAGAGACCTTTCTTTCCCGTCACATAAGGAAAGAGAGGCTTGATTAGTTGCACAGTGTTTCTAAAAGCTCGGGCAGCCATGGCCCGTGCGCATACTATCAAAATGCACAGAGTAATGGGAGCCCACTGATTAGGAATACGTCGTTCTTCTAAAATCGGGTAAATGATTAGGAATATAGCTTCTGAACTATAGTTGGTACATTTATATCTCTTTCATGCTTTGCATCTATAGTGAGGAATCGATAACTTGCTTTGTTCTCTTTTTTATACTCATATTTGAGCTGTCAATTGTTGATGGCTAATCCCAGGCTACTGTAGTCACATTGACCTCACCAGCATAAACTGCCCAGAGCATATGCGAATATCGCTGAGCCCCCTTGCATCAACTTATGTCATCTACCTATACCAAAGGCTAATTATCACAAATGAAAAGGAAGTGTCGCGCCGCCTCTATGGAATTTTCTGCATCAAGCGGCACCAAGTCATATTACCCTAACATGCTGGCTTTACTGAATTCATATTACTCACATACATCCAATTACCGTTGCAAGCAGAGACCTTCTCCTTCCACTTTTCACAAATATGTTAGGGAGATTTCAAAGCCTAGAATTTATCCTAAAGTGACGAAACCTCGGTATCATGATTTGCCTCTGACGCACTTTGTTCTCCGCACCTAAAGTCTAAATTGGTCTCTACAATATGTACACTACATACAGTTATTTTACGTCAATGCCAGGATTGTCATTTTAAAACCTTTGGCGCTTGCAGTATTGATCAATGCTTCCCCTCTTCGATGCCCTGCAATATAATCCTCAATTCTCGCCTCTATTACTCTGGACCTACAGTAAGACATTAATGCGCAGCATCCTACACCCCTCATTCATCAGGCTATCTTCCAAGCCCGGCCTTCATCTGGATAAACGAAGAATTCGGGCCATGTCTAATTCTCATTATGATGCCGTCATTATCGGCTCAGGCCAAGGCGGTACGCCGCTAAGTATTGCTTTTGCACAAGCCAAACAAAAAACAGCATTGATTGAAAGTTCTCATGTTGGCGGATGTTGCATTAACGAAGGATGCACTCCCACTAAAACATTAATTGCATCTGGTCGGGTTGCACATCTTGCACAGCGTGGGCCTCAATTTGGTGTATATACCCATGACGACGCTGACACTGCCAATAACGCTATTCGCGTGAACATGGGGATTGTGAGACGACGCAAACGCGATATCGTCAATAGTTTCCGATCTGGAAGTGAGCGTAAGGTACATGAAGCTGGAGTAGAGCTGATCTTGGGCACAGCGTCCTTTAAAGATGAGCGCACAATCCAGGTGCGCGATGCAGATGGTCACGAGAGGGCCCTTACTGCCGACCATATCTTCATCTGCAGTGGAGAGCGCCCAGCTATACCAAAAATAGATGGTTTCAATTCTACTTTATTCCCACCAGGTGTTATACTTGACTCGACCTCTATTCAGGAACTCGGAGTGATCCCGTCACACCTGGTTGTTGTTGGCGGAGGTGTTATTGGCCTTGAATTTGGTCAACTTTTCCGTCGACTGGGAGCCGCCGTAACTATCCTACAGCGAGGTACACAGTTGCTTCCTCGTGAAGATTCCGAGGTGGCCGAGACGATGCTCAATGTACTACAAGAAGACGGCATCCGGATTTTACTTCAAGCGACCCCTACAGCTATCCGTGCCACTGGCAATCAAGATTCGGCTGCCGCAGTCAAATTGTCCGTCGCAGTTTCAAGTCAACATAGCCCATCTGAGCTACTGGCATCGCATGTCCTCTTCGCTGCCGGTCGCACTCCTAACACTGAGATACTGAATCTGGCTGCGGCTGGTATCGATACTACTGCTCGCGGTCATATTATTACCGACTCGCAGCTACGTACCACCAACCACCGTGTATGGGCACTTGGCGACGTTAAAGGCGGACCTGCCTTCACACACATATCATATGATGACTTCCGTTTACTGCGTACCAATTTACTGGAACAGGGAACCCTCACCACAGCAGATCGTATTGTCCCTTATGTGGTTTATACAGATCCGCAGCTTGGCCATGTTGGATTACACGAGCATGAAGCCCGTGTTCGATTTCCTGATCGTAAGATTCAGGTTGCCAGCATGCCGATGTCATATGTTGCACGGGCGCTGGAAACGGACGAATCTAGAGGAATGATGAAAGCAGTCGTTGATGCTGAGTCACAACAAATTCTTGGATTCACTTGCCTGGGCATAGAGGGAGGCGAAATAATGAGCTTGGTAGAGATGGCGATGATTGGAAAAGTCAAATGGACAGCATTAAGTAATGCCATATGGGCACACCCATCATTGGCCGAGAGCTTGAATAATATCTGGGGCTTTTTGAAATAAATTAATAGGTTTCATACAATAGCTTATCTCTTTTTAGGCCCTTTCTAAGTACTATCTACAACTATGGCATGTACAAAAATCGCTCCTGGAAGGTCTGTGTCATAAGCCTAATATATAAAAGGCTAAATGCGATACCTTCGCTCATTCAATCCAAGAAAGGAATTCTGGAATTACCTACGTCACGTTGCTCCCCAAATCCGAGCGCGGCTTTACACTATGCCGATGTGGTTACTGATGTCTATTCCCGAACCCTTCTGCTCTTTATCTTTATCGCGTGCACTCGGGCGGAGATAAGACATAGTAAATAACCCGAGAGATCTTCTAGTCAGGCAGCTGGATTATAAAATGGCTTTATATTTCATTACGACTCGTTCGGTTTGCAATACCAAATTTGATCAATATTCCACTTTCCTCCGCCTCCCCCCTCAAAAAATTAAAACTATCAATTTATCAACACCGGCTCGCGGTCAACTATCATGGCCGACCTTAACATACACTCTCGCGAAACTAACGGCACTCAATTCATCGAATATATCAAACCCCGCCGCAACATATATCCCTTCATTGACCCCACCAAGGCTAATTTAGCTGGGAAATCTGTTTTCATCACAGGCGCCTCAAAGGGCATTGGTAAGGCCACTGCTATAGCTTTTGCAGTTGCTGGCTGCTCGAAGATTGCAATTGCCGCGCGTTCGGGACTAGATGAAGTTGTGAAGTCCGTCAAGGATGCTGCAGCTAAAGAAGGCCACCCTGAACCTTTAGTACTAAGTTTATCAGTGGATGTGACGTCAGAAGAGTCAGTGCAAATTGCAGCCGAAACTGTTGCTGAGAAATTTTCTGGGAGTCTCGACGTTTTGATCTGCAATGCCGGCTATTTGGAAGAGTGGTTGCCAATTGCTGAGTCACGGCCTGATGACTGGTGGAAGTCTTGGGAGGTTAACATCAAGGGCACATATCTGTGCCATCGGTTCTTCATCCCACTTCTGCTCAAATCGCAGACAAAGACAATTATCAATTGTGGCAGCATCGGCGGCCATAACATTATGCCGGGTGCCTCAAGCTACCAGACCACCAAGTTTGCGGTCGCACGCTTTACCGAATTCGCCGATAAGGAATATTACCAGCAAGGATTGATTGCTATTACCTTACACCCGGGAAGTGTTCCCACAGACTTGGCTCTCAGCATGCCTGCGCATATGCACAAAAATCTAATTGATCCGCCAGAGCTGTCGGCTCATACATTTGTCTGGCTGACTAAAGAGAGACGGGAGTGGTTGTCTGGTCGGTATATTAGTGTATGCTGGGACATGGAGGAACTTGAAAAGAAGAAAGACGAGATATTACAGAAGAATGCACTCAAGTTTCGGATAGTCCTGGATTAGAAAAAATTGGTTAACGGACTGAAGCCAGGCAATTTTGGAGAAAGCACTGGACTGTAAAACTACTTTCGTCAAGATTTACTCCCGTATCGGCATACTAGGCGTCACTGTTCTATTGTCGCTTGCAAATTAGCCAAAGAAAGTAAGCGCTATTGTGAACTGTGCTAGAGGTTACTCGAGGCACCTATAGAACTCTGAAAATGGCAAAGAATTATATTCGAAAGATGAACTCTTCTACTAGCTTCTTCTGCGCAGATACCAGGGGCACAAATATTTTGAACTGACATGATGGATTAGTAATATCATTCAAGGTGTGATTTCGAATATCAGATGTAGGAACGCATCAACACGTTTTGAGTAATATAGGGCAGACTAATGTAGGTATCAAGGATAATCTGCAATGTGAGGCCTAGATGAAAATGACAGTGCAATAATAGCGCCTAAAAACTTTAAGCGAAAAATAAAGCGTAATAACTAGAACTCGGTATTGCGGCTTGTAGTGCTCTCTGCCAAGAGCCTGACGTATCCAATAACCTGGCTGCTATATCATTTACCCATAGAATAAGGAAGGACCGATAAGCAATGTGGAACGACAACGAGTTTTTACTGGCCGGTTTTAATACATGCCGAATTGGGGGAGAACGAGCCTGAGATGCTAGCCTACAAGATATAGTTATTGCGAAAAAACTGCCACTAGCAACATCCGCATTTTTAGCGTAGTTAGTATCCCAAAAATAATATGTCTAAGGCCTATGGGAAAGTTTCCGGCGTATAAGTTGCCCGATGTCGTCTGTACAAGACCCCTGGCAATACAGTGGGCGACAAATTGCGTGAATGGAGCGCATTATCACTCAATGAGGAGACAACAGATTGCGTGATAATTACAAGAACTCCCATCATTTCACTTTTCTGCGTATGCAACTTGCAGTTTTCCGTCCGTGTGAACGTATGCCATGATCTCGGGATAGTTTTCCACCGACATTTCTCCCCACAAGATAGTTTTATGTGATGGTAGATTATAAGTATAAAGATGAGCTTCACCTGCTTGCTCATATGTTCTCTACCCTCAGCCACTGCATTCGGGAAAAAGGTGTTCTATCACCTTGGAGGCGATTGGCATCATGAAGCTCCTCACGGCTCTGGCTACTCTCGTGCCATTGGTGGTATCACAGTCTCTAAAGGTAGACTCGCCAAGTCCACGTACGACTAAAATCAGTTATGATGGATATCATGTCTACAGCATAAGAGCTGCAGACCAGAACGAGGCCGATTTCCTTACAAAGCGATTTGCTGCGTACCACACAGAGGTTTCTGCTCACGGATTTGAAGTTATTATCCCCCCCAATGAAGTTCGCAGTTTCAACGAACTAGGCCTCAACGCTCGTCTGATTAGCGACGACCTTGGATCACAGATTCGACGTGAAAGCAAAGCACCAGCCTACAAGCGCGAGCTACACAAAACCGGTGAGCTGCCGGATCTGACTTGGTATGATTCATACCATGCGTATGAGGATCACCTCCAGTACTGGGATGACTTGGTGGCTGCTTTCCCACGAAATTCTAAAAAGTATGACATTGGTTTATCCTACGAAAATCGTACCATATATGCTTTTCACTTTTTTTGGTGACAAGGGTGTAAAGGGGGATAAGCCCATCATTCTGTGGCATTCAACAGTCCACGCAAGAGAATGGATTACAACATTGGTATGATAACACTATAGCCTTTACGACCATAACTCGCCTAACAATAAAATTTGCAGGTAATCGAATATTGGGCGTGGCAGCTTATCCATGGATATAAATCTAAAGATAAAGATATTACGAAATTTCTCAACTACTATGACTTTTGGCTCGTCCCATTTCACAATCCAGATGGTAAGTAGAACCTCATTATGATAGCTTCCCATCAAACGCTGACGTAATTTACTATATGTAGGCTTCTATTATACTCAAACGACTGATCGATTATGGAGGAAGAACCGCCTGCCTCGGAGCAACACTACTTGCATAGGTACAGATCTTAACCGTAATTGGAAATTTGAGTGGGGAGGTGAACCAGGCACTGGAGCTGCGTCTACAGATCCATGTGATGATACTTTCCAAGGTCTAAACCCAGGCGATACTCCCGAAAATATCGTCGTATCTGGTCTTTCAGATAAACTTGGAGCATCACGCAAGGGAATTCGCTCCTACATCGATCTACATAGCTACGGCCAAAAGATCTTGACGCCGCCTGGATGGACATGCAATACTTCTCAGTATCCTGCCACCCTTCCTCGGATGCTCGAGGTTGCTGGAGGTTTTGCCAATGCAGTACAAGCGTACGACAGTCGCAATGAAACTTACCAATATGGCGCAGGTTGTGATATTGAGTACTATTCGGCTGGTAACGGCCGTGACCATCACTATGGTGCCTATGGCGCAGATCACTCTTGGACTCTAGAATTAGATCCGGTAACCTCAGGCCAAGGGGGGTTTGTTCTGACTCCTGAAAACATTTGGCCCGTTGTTAAGGAACAGTGGGCCGGAGAGCTTTGGTTGCTCAATAACGTTTGGCTCAATTAGCATATTCTTGATAGAGTGGTTTATAACACCTAAAGTGTATTTTTAGTCAATAGAGTTCATTGGCAGATGTTATCCGCTCGACGTAGAACAAAAGTGATTGATTGATAAAAGTTTCAATTTAGAAACTGTCGGCGTGAACTTTCCATCTTTATTTGATCTCGAATCACTCCATGAGCGGCTGCTTTCGGCATAATCTTTTTAGATAGCAAGTGTTGGCGACAAGAACGAGATTCTCTGAAATTCCAGAGACTATACTAATGACACTTTGAAACAAAACGCTCTTGGTTTTCAGTGAGGCTAAAGAAGGGGGCTATATTGCCCCTTGATCTGTAGCCGGTGTAGGTGGTACAGTTGGTGATATTGAGAATGTGTCTGTAAATCAAGACCTTCGTATACCTTGTTAGTAACATAATTTTGAAGAGGTTAATCATAAAACAAGTAATGCAGTCAGTTCTCTCAGCAAGAGTCGGATTTCACGGTGATACGCGTAGAAAGGAAATGGAAAAATACGCCGATATCCCTGTAATAGAGAACGTCGATTGGGAACGGAAACTTGAACTCCATACCCGCAAATTTCGAGAAAAACAGGAACTAAAAAAAGTGTCAAAGTAAATAAAGTTGCCACGTTATCATAAAAGTTCTTCGAGATGCATTTGTAGATACGGTTTGTTATGATAACAATAAACTAGGCTCCACGCATCGGAAAGATTCTTAGATAGAAACACGTGTTCTTTGTGTTAGCAAAGACCTCCATCAAGATGTCTGAAGAGACTCCCTAAGACTAACATATCTTACAATCTATTTGATGGGTTTCCCTATGATCACTGCGCTTTACGACTAAAGAGCTCGTAGATGAGTTGCTTAGCGAGGCAAAGTTTTCTCCTCGCCGGTAATGGCTATATTACCGACTTTGAGTAATACTATGACATCTTTTACAGCATATGGCTATCTCAATGAAGTAACAGGATCTTTACTGCAATAACTGAGCAGTCACCTTTCGTATTATTATTATTAAATAATTCTGGGTATTAGTCGCTGGTATTACCGTAACTGGTCTCTAATAGAGTATAAGATAAGATACAAATGGTCTGAATACGTAAAAATTTCACTTGATCTAAGCTAAAATAAAATAGAATCCATCATGCATATCTATTTCACGTCATTGTTGTTATGTAAATGCTTCCACACATCTCATTTACAAGCTATCTCGATCAAAGTCATGGCGAGAAAGAGTAATCTGGAAATCACATTAGGGCTTAAAGGTACAAAGAAAATATTCTCTGCCATGCTGTTCCAACTACATCATTCATAATACAGCCGATAGTACAGAAGATTTTGGCCATCACAATAAACCCAGCTACTGCTTAATTTCCTAGTCCGCCTGTCATAGCAAGCAACCCCTCACTACTAAATTGCGACCGCGGGGCACTATTACCGAATAACATAGGTAGTATCTCGCTGAATGAGAGAGTAGAAAGCCCTTCAGAAGCGTAGACTAATGATTCATGTGAACATATTCACAGAGTGACTTTTCTTAACGCAGGCTGAATCTTCTCTTAAGCAAAATAATTACTCACCACTGACGCAAGTAGGATCTATAATCCCAAAGACTCGGTTACCTAAGCAGACGCCAGTTGCATATCAAGGGCCTAAGCAACTTGCGGGGTAAATCCAAGCCGTCACAGCGAAAAGACAGAAATCGATCGGAGGTCGACATGCCAGCGGTGGTGCAAGGCATATTTCATAGGTAGAGGTCTAGGTCTATCTAAATTTTGGATAAGCGAAGACACCCTCCAGTCACCGAAGTCAGCAATTTCAGCAATCAAGAGGAAAACAGCTTCACGTTTTCTAGCGCATAGATTTATTTATCTCAGCCTTGGGCATTAGTTCACCCCCTCAATTGTTGGAGAAGACCGCAGTAATGTTGCCACCACATTCCTTTCTCCCATCTAGGATGCTCTTAAGATCCCTATTGGTAGCCAGGATCACTAGTCACCCGATGCTGCTGGCTCCAGGGCTATCTGTCTTGAATTTCTTATGTAAACCCAGAGGTCGCCTTTTCAATGTTGAAAGAAACCCGATCTTACACAGTATCATAAAAAATGTCCTATATAGCCACTTCTGCGCAGGAGAAAATGCAAATGAGGTCAAGGCGACGATACAAAACATAAAGAATATGGGATTCCGCGGTGTAATCCTTACCTATGCTAAAGAGGCCTCAGGGAAGTTTTCCAATGAGAAAGACTTATCTGATCATGAATCTCAAAAGGTTGACGCCGAGATTCAGGCCTGGCATCAGGGCGTCCTACAAACAGTCAGAATGATCGGAGATGGAGACTTCTTAGCATTAAAGTAAGTGATTTCTCTGCTATCATCTTCGTCTTAAAATGCAAGTCCGTCCTAATGAACTTGAGGAATAGGTTAACTGGCGCCGGGGCAGCAGTGACAACGTCCCTTTCTTTAGGAAGATCTCTTCCTACACAGATGGAGAGCGCGCTGCTGGATATCTGCGATGAAGCAATTAGGCGCCATGTAAACATTTTTTTGGATGCAGAGCAGCACCATGTTCAGCCAGGCATTGATAAAGTCGCTCTCAATTTAATGCGTCGTTATAATCGGGGTGATAAAACAGCGGTGTTCAACACGTATCAGGCCTATCTGAAGTCGACACCAGGTACCATTCTTGATCATTTGCACAGCGCGAGAGATGAAAGATTCACTATCGGAATTAAATTGGTTCGCGGTGCATATATGAGCACAGAGCCTCGCCATCTTATCCACGATACAAAAGAAGAGACAGATGCTTCCTACGATGGCCTTGCTGAAGATCTTATTCAAGGGCAATATGCTGATTGGAGTCAAGACGAGTCTTTCAGGTCTCCAAAGTTAGAGCTATTTCTAGCAACTCATAATCGCACTAGTGCTCTCAGGGCGCAACAGCTGCAACTCTCTCGTATAAATACTGGATTGCCTTTAGTTCGGGTTCAGTACGGTCAGTTACTGGGAATGGCAGACGAAGTCAGCTTCACACTTCTTCAGTTAAACAACGAGGATACGCTAGGTGAAGGGCTCGCAACAAGTGAAGTCTATAAGTGCCTTACATGGGGGACAATTAACGACTGCATATTTTACCTCTTACGACGCGCCAATGAGAATAAAGATGCTGTGTCAAGAACTTTGGCTGAGTACAAGGCTTTGAAAAGAGAAGTACTGAGGAGAATCACGACTTTCTTCTGATTAATGATGGCTTGGGAGCCTTTAGCACTCTGCTTTTGGAACAAAAGTTGACTAAAATTAAAGATAACATTATATAATTCGAATTCCAAAAACACACTATGGAGAACTATGGCGAATGTGGGAATACTCTTTTTGCGTTACGAAAAGCGTTGCCAGCCAAGGGCTTCCTTTCTTGCCGTCCCCGCTCCGTACTGGCAATTGCGGCCCTTCCCGGTAAAGAAATATCCCTTGTCATGAACTATATTGTAAGTATGACCTACAATCTTCACGATCTGATCACCGAATCCTAAATGGAATCCTTCAGCTATGGAATCTCATTTCGAATGGTCCAAGCCGATTATTGAGGATCATATTGGAAATCCACTGGCGCTAACGACGAATATATGACCGAAAAAGATATGTACAGATACCGGCGGATACCCCTCTCATGCCGAGGTCAATGAGATTATTTCCAAGTCACCAGGCTCGACAAAGTGGTGGTAGAACAAAGACAGAACGTCAGATTGTCTAATATACAACAGCAAAATGGTAAACCGATTCTATGGCTAGTTACCTTTCATTTAATACTAACTAATACTAGGGATGTTGAATAGGTTGCTTATATTTCTGACGAAACAAAACAAAGTCGCCGAGATAAATGGAAAGAGTTAAATATCAGAAGAACTATCGACTGGGCAGTTGATCTCCAATAATTTAAGTCGGCAAATACCGCCGGCCACAAAGGAGAGCACAGCAAGTTTTCAATAACACAATATGGGGCTGGGTCAACCCCTCCATTGAAGCGGTACAAATATCCTTCATCCATCGCCCCCTCCCCCACCAAATGCGGTTGCACGTACAGCAAATACCACAAGTATTCTCCAATTAGGAACGTCATGAAATGAAGTGCAACAGTGGTATCTTAACCCTTTACTACTTCAGAGATTAGCTATCAGTCGCTTGGAGTAACAAAATGGAGTCTAACCGAATTATTAAAGGTTCAGTTTAGTTTCTGCATTGCCACAGCAATGGATCTAGCGGAAGTTTTAGCGGATTTATGACAGCCTTTTATCACGTCATGATGTTTAGAAGAGCCATAAACTAATCCTTTTATTGCCTGTTATATGATCTAGAGTACAAAATACAGATTACGGTGTACGCAAGTTTCCTATGCCCACCTAAAGAAGGAAAGCCCAATTTTCTTAAGAGGCCTTATCTAACATTTCCTAAGAACGAACCAACTGGTAGCGTGTGCGGGGTATCGACGGGTATTATAAAGCATCCCATAAATTGTGAAATTGCATCAAGATGCACATTGATCACGCATTGGCTGCCTATAAAAATGATTGGCCCCCTTGCTTCTCTCATTTTCCGTTTTTCAGAACCCAGCAATCTTTTTTTGACTGTTTGACTTAGTACTTCAAGTGAGGAATCTACACAGGATTGATTGCTACCTCATCATCAACATGGCCGCAACTATCAAGCTTTATACCAATCACGGCTGCCCTTGTAGGTCCTTTGCGATGCCTTGTTAGGTAAACCTGCACCTGTGGCTGCGCTGACAAGGAATAACAGGGGCCCATCGGGCCCATATTGCACTGGATGAGCTGAAATTGCCATTCGAAGAGGAAATTATTGACTTGAATGTTCCTCGTACTCAAGAATATCTAGCAATCAATCCTCGAGGCCTTGTGCCCAGCCTTTCATATAATGGCCAGATTATTACAGAGTCTGCCATTGTCGCCCAGTTTCTAGTCGATGCCTATCCATCCCACTTGGTACCAACAGGCGGCACTCCCGAAGCAGCTCTTGCTCGTGCTAGAATAAATTTCTTTGTCGATACTTTTTTCACTAAGGCAAATGCACACTATCAAAAGGCTGTCTTTGCTAAGACAAACGAAGAAGCTGAGGAGGCCGCGAAAGAGTTCGTGAAGCAGCTTGAGAAAGAAGTGGAGCCGCTGTTGAGCGATGCAGCCCCGTATTTCGGAGGAAGCAAAACATTGACATTGGCCGAAGTATGTCAAAAATACGAGAGAAGGTGTAACTATACTAACTTCAATAACAGGTGCTCACCGGCTCATTCATCCTTAGATTGCTAGCTCTTCCAAAGAACGGCGTCGCACCAAAGAGCTTGATTGAAGACTTGCCTACTAAGACTCCCAACTTCTATAAGTGGGCCAACGCGGTAGTTGAACACCCTAGTGTAAATAGGATCTGGGATGAGGAAAAGGTGGTGACCAAAACCAAGGTCTTCCTTGCGAAATTGAAGGCTTAGATTTAACGCTGTGAGATATAACCACTCACAATTAAGGGTGACAAGGAAACGGGTCTGAATAGCCTACATGTATGAACAAATTTCTGTTATCGGCACTAGCACTTTGTGTAGATCTTCTTAAGCTGGACTGTTTCTGAAGCAGTATGTGCTTTGACTCTTTGCACTACACGATATTACTAGCCACAAACTAATGCTCGAGTATCTTTATGCTATGCATTTTTTTGATGATAATAGCAAGCGAATTAGTGCTGGTAAATGCAAATGGACATCCTATAGGGGCTTTCATCCTACAAGGTCAATGCTGCCAATTTTTTATAGAGTCGTCTATTCACAAACACTGTACGGACGTAAATGCCGCGTGTCACTTATATTCCACTCTTGGTAGAGTTTGATCGGTGTTTGGCAGCTGATTGTGGTGCTGAGCTAAGGCGGGATATGCGGACTTTGCAAGCAAACTCCGTAAATCTGCCTTTCCCGTCCGTACTGTATATAGTGATCCCGCGCAAAGTCATATCATTTACTACTCCGGTGAATTTTTTCAGTTCTTACATGGTGAAGTGTAGGAAAGTAATATTAGCTCAACACGCGTCTTGGTACTGCCTCGTGCCTCAATACGTTGCGTGATAATTACTGGAAGTTTTTAAGAAATGGAGGATAGTCTGAAGATAATAATGGGTCCTCTTCCAGCGATTATACGCACCAATACAATTTAGTCAAAGAGATCATGTGTGATGAAGATAAGTCAAATGATGAATACACAAAACATTACTCAACATCGTTTATCATTTTTGTATTTCCATAGTAGCCAGCTTTTTCACCTCGGTTATAAAAGCATAAAAAGCGCAATAAAATTAGTCCTCTTACATCGCTATGAACCAAGTTTGATTACTCTATCTGAAAGGGTGCTAAATACAAGGAAAAACAACCCGTGCGCCCCACGATTTAATGTTCTTCCAGGTAGACATTGTTGCAGATGCTTCCAAAGACTTCCATAGAATGAGAAAAGTAATCCTGGACAACCTGAATTCTGGCAGCCAAATCTCGGCCTAAAGGAAGAGCCCTTTCCGCTTCGCAGTTTTTACCAACGCCTTCCCCCACAACAACTTCATATACGGCTTTCATAGCTTTGTCTTTATCTCCATTAGGTGCGAATTTTCCGGTAGACATCATTTCCATTATTCTTTCCGCCATTGATCCTTTGTAGTCAGCGGGCAGTGGATTCTGGCCCAACACAGTCGCGTTGCCCATACTTGTATTGAAGGTTCCAAGAAGTACAGTTAATACACGAATATTGAATACCTCAACTTCTTTTGCAAGTGCTTTTGACATACCTAATTGCGAGTTAATTCTTTTTCCTTAAATGCCAGTCAACAAGTTACGTACAGTCTAATGCACCTTTGCCAGCCGCATAAGGGCCCATACTCGGATTCGACTCTAAAGCTGCACCGCTGCTCATGTTGACAATGATACCAAATCGCCGCTGGCGCATATGTCCAACCGCAGTTCGAATCAGACGGAATGGGCCGAAGTACAGCGTCTCCATTAACGCACGGACTTCACCGTCAGTAAAGTTTTCTGCGGGATTGTGTATGCAATATCCAGCGTTGTTGACAAGAACATCAACAAACTGTCCATGTTCTTCAAGCTCTTCTATCACTTTGTCGCAGTCCAAGTCGTCAACATTCAATCGAATCCATTTACCGCCTTTACCCTCTACTTCAGAAACAAGCTCAGGTGTATTAGAAGGATTGCGAGAAGTGGCAATTAGGTTATGTCCATTTGCTTGGACCACACGAGCTAGTGACAGTCCAAAGCCAGACGAACATCCAGTGATGAGCCATGTAAGAGGCTTCTTGGGGGTGGTAAACGTAGCTGCCATATTCTTTTGCAGATAGTGTATTTTTTGAGGGTATCTGAGATTTGGAATGATATAAAGGGACATATGGTCTGCCTTGAAGGCAGACGCTTTATATAATAAACTCCCGACTGGACATTTTTGTGTAGACCATGTAATTTATCTTCATTAAATCCGTTATACTCGGATTTAAGTATCTTAATCCCATAAAACCAGACTGGCATGCGTATCACGCCAACTTGATACGCTTAATTCAAGTTGTATGGTCTCAACGACCGTGTGTCATGCGTATGCTTCGTTGAATTCGGCTCAGCCCTGATTGACATTATTTCCTTTTTTGGTAATCTTTCCGGAAGATGCCCCGCCATGGCCCGCATTTAAGGCAAGCTACGCCGCCGAGTGGCTCAGTGTCAGAATAGCTACTGCATCATTTTATGTTGTAAAAGCGCATAAATCTTAGACAGACAATAGAATACCATGGTGAGGTAAATTGACTGCTGCCATTTGAATATCCGTCAGTTGAAAACTTGTGGAATCGATTTTAAACATCTCAAATTAACTACTGGATTATATTGACGTAATTATAAATGTTATATCGCCTATTACGGTACCAATGAGATAAAATATGAAACTTATCTAAAAATCTGTGCTCAGCGAGATGGATTTTATTTTCTCAGCCGTTTCGTTCAACATCTTGAGCTTCGTTTCTAGCATCGAATAACAGTCAGACCCCAGTGGGAAACGAAGCTGATCCTCTAATCCAGCAGCCATTCCTGTTCCAGTGGCAACCTCATACAAGCGTTGGATACCAACCTCTGCATTCCCAGGCTGCTTTCCATGCATACTAGAGAGCATCTCTTCTAGGTTCGCATACCCTTCCATATGGCGGCTCACATTCTGACCCTGCGAGATGGGCTTTAAGAAGTCAGTTCGGAAAATGCCAGGTTCAATAATGTGAACGCGAATGCCAAATGGTTTAAGCTCTTGAGCCATAGCTTCGCTCAGACCCTCAACAGCAAACTTGGAAGCCGAGTAAATTGGACCTCCATGAGCACCAAGAATACCCACACCACTAGAAAGCTGTACAATGACACCGGATCCTTGTTTTCTCATGTGCGGAATGACCGCTCTCGTGAAATTGAGCACGCCAAAAAAATTTACGTCGAATTGGTAGCGGGCCTCTTCGTCTGAAACTTCCTCGACAGCACCAATGTGGCCAAATCCAGCGTTGTTGACTAGAATATCAATGCGACCGTGTTTAGCAACAGCGGCGTCGACAAGCCCAGCAATACTGGTAACCGTTGCGGTTACTTCCGTTTCGACCAAATCAGCTCTAGGATTCTCAATAAGAGACTTCGGAAATTTTGCGAGACTTCTGGCGGTTGCAACAACCGTATGACCCTTGGACAAAGCTAGATTGGCGAGGACAAGACCGAAACCAGCGTTTCCTCCAGTGATGAACCATACAAGAGGGGCCATGATGGTTAAATGTCGATTTGTCAGACTTTTTATTCTTATGTTTTTACCTCCTTTAAATTTATTGCGAAGGGCTGTTGGATATTGCGAATGAGGTAGAGGCGACAGAGAGCTAGGATGAGCACCTGTCTGTTCGCAACTTTGGCCTGAGGGTTTTTTATATAATAGATATGATGAATTAGACTTTTCTCGTCCTGATGATACTGATAAATCCTCATTATATAAACATCTCAATGGCCGGATCCAGCATCCTCTTTTGTTCATTTCCCGATAATGCTGAAGAATCCCGCTACAATTCGGAGTATCAGTCAGCAACTCCACACTAGGCACTAGTTTGCCCTCCCAATGCCGACAATTATTTAATTTCCCGCTATGTAGCGGCCGACTCGCACATAGCACTGGCAAGCAAACTTGGTCTTTGAACTGATTGCCTTGGTAAACGGTATCGCAGCACATGACACAATGGATGTTAACCAGCAAAATTCGAGCAGACGCTGTCGAGGCCGAACTATCACCGCGTGCCTCGAGTGCCGAAAGATGAAGAAGAAATGTGACCGCCAATGGCCATGCAGTCACTGCACGAGTCGAAAGATAGCACACATGTGTCAATTTTCGCAGGCGACTCGACGGCATCAGCAGTAAGTAATCCAAACGTTTTTTTGAAGTTTGCCTACCGATGTCATCTAACTAAGTGGGTTTAGAGTGAATGGAATTCGCGTAAGCGCTTCGAAAGAGGCATCCTCGACTACCTCCTCCACCTCTGTCTCTAAGTCGCAAGACGATGCCCTTCCGATTTCGAGTTCAGCATCTGCGATGCACATGCTAGGTTACATGCATGAAAAACATGATCCTATTTTTGGCAGCATAATAGTGAGATTTCCTGTCTTGATTCTTGATGTATGTAAGATGTCTGATATTCTATGCTCTGGCGTAGCGTACTCAATACGCAGATCTTCCCGAGTCTCTCCCAGAACCAGTCGTCCAGGCTAGTCGTGTCGTCTCACCACGGCCGTACACAGACATGCTCGTGAACAACTTTTTCCACAATGTCAATTATCACTATGGAATTTTACACCAACCATCTTTCATGGTCGATTATGTCGACTGGTGGTCTCAGCGACGCAAGGCTCAGAGCCTACGCAGCGCGTCAGCTATTACGCTAACCTGCCTGATACTTCGCATTTGTGCTAACTCTACGCAATTTATGTCGCCAAATATATCATCGCAGCTTGAGTTGGATCTTGGTGACTCCGTTCAAAATCTTAGTAAAGCTTATCACGATGCTGCGCAGACCATTAGCAGCTTTCTTACCCCCGGTACCGGCGGCCTCCTTCATGCGCAACAGCTTTTTCTTGCTGCTACGTGGCATAAGGGAGAAGCAGATTTTGTCAGATCTTGGCATGAACTTGGTGCAGCTGTGAGGCAAGCCCAAGAAATCGGTATATATCTATTGTTATTTGGCAGCATGGTCGTGTACTGCAGCTTGGCTGATTTTGAGCGCTTCAAGGTATCCATAAGGACGCTCTTTCTGTTAAGATGAACGAATTTGATTTAGAACTCCGACGAAGACTATGGTGCGCTCTATACACATGGGATAGGCAAGTCTCCATTCGATTTGGCTCCTTTATGCCAGCCTTTTCATGTGTTGAAACACGGCTGACATCATCTGTATTAAGATATATGACGGCGAGTTTTAACCGTCCTTCTTTGATACAACTAGAAGTCCAAACGCCACTACCCAATCCTAGCCTGGACCAGTCCAGCACTGAGCCTGATGTTCCATCTTACATTGTTGCCAAAATACTAGAGAATCAGCTTGCAAGGCAGCTGGTAGAAGGTGAGCCTGTTGACAGAGCAAATCTTCAAACTAAGATCGCCTGCGTAGAAAGCTGGATGTTTTCTTTGCCTCCAGTTTTTAGCATTGCCGATCCAGACAGGCGCTGGGATGCAAAATACCCGTACATATCATTTCAGCGTCTGCAATTGCAGTGTGTAGGCTATATGACACAGGTGATACTTTTACGGCATATACTTACTTCATCCGGCATATTCTCAGCGGAAGGCTTTTCTGCAAGGCTGTTCTGCAATGATAATATAATGCTGATACAGCAGGTTATCGACCTTAGTTTGAAAGCTATGTCTATTAGCAAAGAAATTTTTGATCTTTGCTTTCCACAACAAGCAAAATATTACATGGTTGCCTTTTGTCCCTTTGACAACGCAGCACTTTTATGCTCTTTGCTAATACACGATGTCGATGGGTCAACAATCCCTAGACGATTGGAAGTTATCCGCGCCATTGGACAAGCGCTACATATTTCTCACCACTTACGCGCCTTTACTAAGATGGGCGATATTACATGGAGCATCCTCTCAGCACTCAAGAATCGAATTATTTTATATCCAACGGAAAGCGAGTTGCTAGAAGAGGCGGAGAGTGTTGGCAAGTTCAACATCACCACCCAGACTCTTAAAAGTGACCTTGACTCTGGCGACGATTGGTTTCACTCTATCAATGAATCGAGTGAACAAGATTCTGGGCCTGGCGAAGGAATGTGCATTGTAGACAATACATTGGCAACAGATGCAGTCGAATTCTTGGAAATGGACTTGGGTATCCTGGATGGAGTCTGGAGCTGGGAGAGAGTGGGGTTTTAACGCCACGCATGCAGTCTTCACCGCTGGCACTCATTGCCCAATTTAGAGACTTTCATCCTCAAAATACACTTGTAGGACGCGAGTTCTAAATACATTAATTTCTTGGACTATTGGACACGACGATGCAGTCTACTTGTAGACACTTCACTTAAAAAATTGTACATTACAGCCACTAGACATCAATTGGATGCTGTAATCATTGCGCCTCGGAAACATCTCGAGCGGGGGGCGTCGGTTATTTTTAAAAGTTGCCTATATTAATAGTCGGAAAATTAACCAGACGAGAAGCGCGTTTGGGTCCAAACAAGAACAGGCAAGTGTTCACACTTTAGTGGATCATGGGAAATAAGCGAGCTCAAAACTACGTAGTACTCCGTTCTTTCATCTGGAGATTTCTCGGCGGTACAATACTTGGCAGCAGCTTTAAGATTAGCCGAGACAGTATCGGGGTAAATCAGACCCTCCAGTAATGTTAGGGGAAACCAGAAGTGGGCTACAAGTTGCTATGTGCTTTGCTGCCTGATCTAGATATTTTGTGATATACATTCCTAGGTTGAAATAATTGTCTAGGAAAGCACACTTTGAGCTATTAATAAACCTTGCGGGGAATTAATGAAATCGGTTAAACAGAGCAATATCTCCACAAAAGGCTAAATATATCGTGGCAATGTAGGGTCAAAATGTTCAACTCCCGAGGTCAAAGGTCGGCAGTATCACACCTGTTGACTCCAACTAGATTCACTTTACTCGTGAATCAGAATTGTCAGCATTATATAAAACGTAATTTTTATCATTATCCTTACAGGGCAATTGCATCCGCAGATCTCACAGCAGGTGGGTTCGTCGAAAGTCCCACACCCAATATTGGAGTTATAACAATTGTCGGCGCCATGGAGGTCGCTCTGGGAAATGTAGTTAGGGTGGCGTAATTATATTCAACTCGGTGTGAACTGTTATCTTACATCGCAGACCGTGAACTGATCATCAAGGTTAGCACTTTGCGTATTAATATCCTACTACAAAACATGCAAATGTCCAACTACTTACACAGTCGCAGTCGGCCGGGCCAAGAGCGGCAGCGAAGGTAGCGCCGATGAAGACAGTGAGAATAATGTGGAACTGCATTTTGATTGAAAAAGATTTTGTTGCAGCTTCGTGCGTTGCAATATGACCTGAGATTAAATTTGTGACCGTAGGATGTTGCAACCATTTTATAGATCTCAACATAAATGTTAAGTGGATCTACCGGAGTTTGGCTATGATCGCCGCCGGTAGGACTAACTATCCGATGACAGGCCAGGTTTCATGGCAGATGAGAAATCTTGCAGCATTGCATGTGCCTTGTAAGCGTCATTTGCCAAATAACTAACCAATAAATGCATCAAAAGCAATCTACTAAGGCATTATATAATCATTTATTATTATACAGGGGAGAAATATGATATTATATAAAAATTAAACCTCGAGACTATAGGTTAGTCTAAATACGTTGGAAAAGCTAGAGGTGAATTCTCAGATTATATGTATCCCCTGTTCACAGACGCTTGTTACGCGAGCTCGATATGGCCATTTTCAAATTACAACACCATGATGGAAATTGATCTCTTGAACACATCTTTTTCTTTATTTATTATTCATCAAGGAATAAATATTGATTTAGATATAGATTATGGAAGTAATAAAAAGCTGATTTCTCTAATATTCCAGTTACTAGCACAAAGACTAGCGGTTACATCGATGAATCAACCTCGCCTTTTGGTCGTTCTCTGCTCGAGTAGCTTAGCAGTGTTAATATTTGTGCCATCTCTATCTAAATTTGGAAGTAATTCCTTGCCTGTCGGATATTGGCTGTAAACCGGCATGTGAAATTATACAACAGATATGGACAAACTGTTACGACCTGGTTCATTGTAACAGGCTAATCCCTTATAAATAGCTGGTTCCATCACAATAATTGCTACAATTGCGATTATTGGCCTAATCTTTTGCCCTGTTTGGCTAACGCTTGATGGATCGTTACACAAACACAGTGTTTCATCACCAAGAATCATCCCTGTGAGGAACAGCTTCATAATTTAGAAATATTCGTCTTCGCAGAAAACACATTAATGAAATATATGTCAAAGTGTAACAATTATTTTAACCTTTATTCGATAGACACATTATTTGCGTACAGAAGAGCAACGGGTATGTGTCTTCGCAGAAAATACATTAATGAAATATATGTCAAATTGTAACAACTATTTTAACCTTTATTCGATAGACACATTATTTTCGTACAGAAGAGCAACGGGTATGTGTATTAAAGCTGTTCCCCTCTGAGCTAGTATCCGCCCATTTCTTGTTAAGGGGACGCACGTAGTAAATGAGAAGTCAAGAACACAACTTAAACAGTAAATAATATATTTAACAGTATCACAGATTACTATGTAATATAAAGAGACAAGATAATCCGTATTGGTATTTTTTTTCAGATGCATGTACTTGTTAAAAAAGGCTATATACAAATCCCAATATTTACACACATATGGGATAAATAAGGTACCATGAAGCAAAATATTTATGTCGTTAATACAACGAACACATACTCTGTGAAAAGAGTCCATCGTCACTTAGTTAGTGTTGATGCCACAGCTGCCGGGGTTGTTATCGCAATTGCATCCATTAGGAGCGTTTACCCAACCAGTCAAACGGTTTGCAATATCACTAGCATAGCAGTGAGTGGCAATACCGTTCTGGAGCTGGCCAGTGCTTGAGATTGACCCTGAGTTATAGATACGAGCAGCACGGTAAAAGGCTGAAACGTCGCTACGGCCAGACTGGTTAATGCAGTTAGCGAGGCCATCGCCGCTGTTAGTACCAGCAGTACCCTCGCTAATCATCTGGTAGATAGTTGCCGAGGGGCATGGGTTTTGGACGTTGTTATTTTCGTTACAAGTGGCAGCGCCATTGTGGTCCTGCATTAGACCAGGGTTGCGGACTCCGCCATTAGAGGTGTTAACGCGAACGCAGCCGTGAGACTCCTGCATAATAACAGCCAAGATAAGTCGGTGGTCAACACCAGTGGCAGCAGCGGCCATCTGGATACCATCCCAGATAGCACCCTATAATAGTCAGTTAGTCTCATCAGCTACTATCATCGAATAGGTAATTAAATCCACGTACCACTTCGGGGCCGCTATCGTTAGCCCGAGGAGTCGCCAGGTTGCCGCAAGAAGCAAACATCTGGTTCTTGTAGTTGTCGAACATGTTCTGAAAGGAGACCCAGCGGCTTTGAGCGGGCCAGCCGGCACCAGTGCTTCCATCGCCCCAGTACATGGTGTACTGGTCAACACCGTTGCCAGCTCCATCCAAGATGTTGGAGTTATCAAATCGGGCTACGCTGTTCGTAACCCTCTCTCCTGTAGCCCGCGTTTCAATTTTGCTGTCACCGGCCACAGGGGCATCAGCAGTCTTGGAAGCCGGAGCTTTGCTAGACTTTGAGGGCATGTAGTTGCCACCGCCAGGTTTCTTAGGAGAGAAATCGACAGTGTCAGGGACAGGTCCAGTAGGACCATTGGCGACAGAGGGAGGGTAGGGCACCGCCATGGCGGCGCCAATCAACAGAGAAGCAACAACAAGCTATTAACGTTATTAGTGCAATTTAACATCTAGTAAAGA
Source organism: Trichoderma polysporum (assembly GCA_030278935.1). Classification (NCBI taxonomy): domain Eukaryota; kingdom Fungi; phylum Ascomycota; class Sordariomycetes; order Hypocreales; family Hypocreaceae; genus Trichoderma; species Trichoderma polysporum. Next base: position 16,764 of record JARFTM010000198.1, on the reverse strand, counting down.
TTTATGACAAACCTTATTGACCATCTTGGAAGATTTTTGAGTACGTGGGGAATGATATGAGAAGGAAGGTATTGATTGGTCGATATTGTTGGACCGCTGTTGATGATGATGCTGTTCTTGTGAATGATGATGATGCAGACAAGAATCAGGATTCTTCTTCATTATATATTCAAGATAGTACCGCTCATAAGCTTTGAAGCAGTACGTGAGCTCTATTCTAGCTTCCTCTTAGAGTCAACCCCGACTCAATTTCTCATGGGTTCATTACAGGGCTTACCTTACGTTCCATCAACTGACAATGCCATGTACTCAATCGAGTTAGATGCGTGAGCAGACTGGCACTACTATCAAGCTGCCAATCTGGGCAGTTTCATATGGCTCCATTTCTCTACCTTGTTTAAACTTAAAGATGCCTGTGCGCCAAGTACCCTTAAGCTACCATCACTTGACAATCCTTGGAGCATTCACCTAAGTCAGTCACCCAGAGTGACTAAACCATGGCAGTTTTCCCCACTCTGACTCTGAACGGCGTTGTATAATAATTCTACGCTACACTTCTAGTAGCTCTAGTAGTTTAGAGAGTGCGGTAGCATATTAAGTAAGTTTTCATCGCACGTACGGCATTCGTACCAGGAGGTACACTACGTTACTGTAATAGTGTGGTATAGGAAGTAGCCTTCGAAGTATGTAGTGTACATTTTATACCTGCTAGAGTGCATTAGAAATATACTACAAGCGGTATAGTTGAGTTATCTTGTCAGAGAAATACATGGTCCAAAGAGTCAAGTTCGGCTGGCCAGACCCGGATTTGCGAGTCACATACTTCAAATAGGTTAGAATAATTAACATATTGCTGTCAGGGGCTGCATACTACCTTCCTAGCCGCGATCGAACAAGTACTACAGCTAAACGGTCACTGCAATCTATCCCGGACCGCTTCAATAGGTGGAGTAGAGTGAAATTAGGCATAACAATAAGCTACATTAGCTTCAGGGCACTGGGAACATGAAGTTTTAGCGCTTAACTTCGGTAAATTCTGCGGCGAAATCCCACTTGGCGTGGCAAGACAATTAGCTTAATTGGGCAGGTAATGGTGCCTGAACTGTCGCATTTAGAGAAGGTAGAGCTACAGTTCACGAGGTACGTACACGCTCGGATAAAGCGAGCAAAAATACCAATTAAGGTAGGTCTTACTGTATGAGTAAGACCTGGTGGTATGGCCAAGCTGTTAGCAGAGCCTATAGTAGAGACTCGGCGCGAAAGTTGGACTGGGTCCGCAGAGCAAAGGCCACTGATAGATTACGGAGCATACAAGTACATACTGCGCTCGCCAAAAAATCAGGCACGAAGCTGACAATTGCTCACTGTTTATGTACTTGTCAAATCAGCTCAGTTTTTTTACGCCTTGCTGCCTACCGGAAATCAATTCTGGGGCCGGCCCTCATCGGTTAATACTACATAGCAAGTAGCCTACCCAATGCCAAATTTTAAGGTTATTCAATAAGAACGTACTAATGCCAGATGCACATGAGTCGATGGGGTATCAGCTTCTGCATCTGGAGTATACTGCAGCTTGTCTAAATATTTCATGGACTATTTAGCCAGCCAAATAGATGCAGATTTTGCGTGCACATGTGAATAAAAGACGTGAATTCTCGGCGGTACTCTCAGGCTAATACGTCGCTATCTGGCCTCTATAAACCCCTGTTCCTACCCAATAAAGGCATACCAAATGCATGGGAGTTAATACAGGACTTAGTTTTGCTTTCTTTACCCCATCAGTTCGTATGCAATATAATTTTCACGACGCATAAAGTAGTGATAGAGAAGCTTCCTGGTCCTGGTAGTTTTCTTTTCGCTATACTCACCATAATTACGGAGTATAGAGAGGCAGGGGTTACCCGTGTTAATACGCTGCCCAGGCGTATCAGTATGATCGGCGCTCGGTCGGCCGCAACGCTATTATGCAAGTCAACTCATCGATACTTGGGGCCCTTGTATTCATCTTTAATTTATTTACACGTTTAAGCTTCCAATAAATGCTTATTGTTCCTTCAGGATAGATGAGTAATTCGCAGCCAGACGTGATATTATGACACTCGATTAAATTACACAGAATGTTATATCACAGAGCACTGGTCTTGGCTTCCTATAACCTTTGATGTCAATCTGGCAAAATTTTAATGCCAATCTAATTTTGGTGGTGAATGAAATTCGTGACACACTGAGCTTCAACGTTACATACAATAGCGCAATTAATTGATCTTGTTAGTACCGCACAGATGCCCTCCCAGCGCGCTGCCAATGCTTGCCATATGCCCACTTCCCTCGCAATATCATATCAGCACTATCGTGAGCAGCAGAGGCAAACTACCACCTAGGTTCCTTTGATTGAGTGGCGTCGGTTTCCCCCATGGGGACACCAGAAGGGCCGGTCTGTTGCCCTTTTAGGCAGCTCTGAGAAGGCGCGCCCACGCCACACAGTTTTATTTGGGGGTCGGCTGAACTATTCACAGCAGCGGAGTAAGCAACGGGCGCTACGGAATTTGCTACGGAGGACTACGTACCTTGTAATAACTGGATTTGTTTACGTACTTCTTGAACTGGTATGGAGTACTGCAGCGTAGTTTCCGCATGTCCGATCTTGATCCCCCGGCGTCCCAGATTCGTACAATATACACGCAGACTGTGTCACTTAGCTTGTAAAGCAGAGATTTATTGACATAGCGGAATCAAAAATATCACATTGAAACCATGTATATGCTGCTTAAGCAATTAAACATCATTTGAGCTAACTATTATTAGTTGCGTTGGGACTGTAGGAGCGGCGTGCTATAAATACTCGGTTAGTGTCGGTGTTGAGATAAAATGCAATAGCTTCAGAGTAAAGCCGGCATTTCGTTCTTCTCAGTAAAATAGCGATACTTACACAGCCGAGACAGCAAAGGAGAAAAACTAAGTAATGGGCTAAGATTAGACTCGGTTAAGAATTATATTCTGTAATCTATAAAAATCTCCTTAAATTCATTCTATTGTCTATAGTTTGTCATTGGTAGATATTTTTAAAGCAAGGAATCCTATACCTATTAAACTTTCTCAGCTTTTCAATCTTCATTTTAACCCCCCTCTTTTTTTTTGAACCAACCTTACGGGGTCCCATTTATAGCACTTCTAGAGATAGATAAGCCTAGCGTACTATATACGATCTAGAACCGTATGACTATCGGTATCGTGGCAGAATCTTTATTATCCACTATGAGTTACCGTTTCATGTCTGCAATCTAGTATTACTGCAAAAAGATTGTATGTTTTGGTTACGAAGGGGAGGCTAAGTCTTCAATTTTATAAGATATATGTTAGACGTTGTCCAAGTCCTTTACCATTAACCCGAGTAAAGCTGTGTTTGTAGGACAGACATAAGTGCATCGATTTGCCATGTTTATCATCGAATGAGGTCAATTCTAATATCTCTTTACGCTAAGTGATAGGGTGCCATGCAAGAGAAGCATAGCAAATTGTGCATATATGTATAACCCCTAAAATAGAACTGTATTTACGAAGTACGGAGTACTCAATCACTTATTATAGAACCAACGTTTATGCTAGTACTAGCATTAGATAAAGCTAGGTTGTCATCCCAGGGAAAGCCCTGAAATCCACTTTGGGTTGGCACTGATACTACTTAGACGCATACCAGTAAGCTTACTCCTGCCCTCACATCCTACTGCTAGAATGCGATGCTACTATTAGTACTACTGCTAGCACTAGTCAAGGATAACGTGCTGACCACAGGGAGAAGGCACTATCGCATATTAGCCTTACGACATCGAGATTCAATAATGTATACGACCATACTTGCACTACTGCCTACTTGAATTATCTTTGTCATGAACCGTCCTAGCTACCTACCTGATTAGGTTATTCGTGAGAAATTGGTTGCTGCAGAAGTATGCTGAATTGAGTATTAAGATAGCAATCTTACGGGAACTCAAGGAATTTGTATTTATTTATTTATTTATTTATAATATGCATAATACAAACCGAACCTGTATGAATTACTTCTGATATATAAAACAAATAGTTTGAGGTAATGCTTAACCCCCAAAATGAAAGAGTTGACGTTGCAATATGACTGAACTGTGGCATTGAAGCCTGGGCCGAATATCACTCCACGCACCTCGCACTTCTTTCAATCTCATGATATATCACAAGCTATGTTTTATGTTAATACAGGGTAATCTTCAAGATTTCTAAGACAAGAGAGACTTACAGATTGGATCTCGACGTTTCAGTGCGCAAGTCAAGGTATCCACTAGGGCGCCGAGGAAGCCATTTAAGCCAAGTTTTTCGTTGCCCCCTTTCATATCGACCATTCGTTTAGCAGCGTCTATGTGTTGCATTGACGTATTTCTATCTCCGACATTGAGCTACATCAAATGTTTCAGCATCGGCTCATTCGAATAAGCGGGCTTGTAGCGTACCTCGTCTGCGGCGAGCATGGAGGCCTGAGCAATTGCTGAGTCACCAACTTGGTGATTTTGGGTTGCGAGTAATTGACTCATAGACCGCAGACAGGCCAGCTTGTAGTAGGTAGCTAGCTGTACGTAATGGTTGTTGTTATGGTCTTCCTTAAAAAGGCTACGGCAGGCGGAAAGTAGAACAGCGCTAAGTAATCCAGCATTTGCCAACGCGAGTGGAAATAGCTCCGTGAGCATGAAGCGTTTCCACACGCTAGAGTCCGTATATGCCGTACAATGGCGTTGGCCAAAGGGAATAACAAAGCTAATATCTAAGATATAAATTAAGCAATCAGAAAATGAGGTATTTGGTACTCCATAATTAGGTTATTCATCGCAAATGTAGTGTAAGGTAGGATTCAGGCACTCACAGTGATGTATAAGAAATTGCTCTGTGGGGTTAACTTCGGCTCCGTAAATAGAATAGATGTTCTTATGGACCGAAGAGAGCGGAGATGTTTCTAAGATGATAGGCTGAGGTCTGTGAGGAGGGTACAGAACTATTTCACGACTGGCTTCATTCTCATGAGAACTTGGATTTGGAGATTTTGCCAAGTTTGCGCGGCTAGCGCTAGCTGATGACTCTGAAGGGGGTGCAGGAGGCGCTTGATTGCTCCCTTCGTGCTTATTCTTCTCCTGTTGGTACTCATTCATTCGTTGCTGTCGTACCCTTGCATGGCCATGCCGCGCGGCATGTGATTTTGCCGCCTTGTGAGATGATATCGCACTGCCTTTAATCGGATCTGTGAGATAGATAAAATGTATGTTTCGGGATGGCGAACTCATGGCAAGGAACTATTGAGTTTTGATGGATATTGGAAATGCAGTTTGATAAGCCCTTTGGAACCAGATACAGATAGTTCGCGGGTCTATTTTGAGCGAATCGAGATCAGAAGACTGAGACAGTACTATAGACCTTTTGTGATAAATTTTGTAATTCGTATAGAGTACGGAGTAGCTTTGATGATAAATCCAATACTGGATTGTTAAGAGAGGTACGAAGTACTTGAAAGATACCGCACTATTAAAATCTACGCTATACCGTAATTGGACTGCCAAGCGGTGCACTTTCCTAAAATGAACTCCGACAATAAATTCCGGAAAAGAGATCCGAAAACGAAACCCGAAATCCGCTGATACTTTGCCGGCATTCTACCACCTCCTCCTTCACGTAATCAAGCCCAGAGAGAGGAATGAAACGAGTAAGATTTCGGCATTTCACATTCTGATTAGAGGTTATACAGGGCCGGATTACCAACGAGTCAGTTAACCGAGCCACGTAGCCTCTAAAAGTGATAAGGAATCTCTTCTTCGCCTACTTCCTTGTACACGGCATCGATAGCTTCGACGACGTCTTCCGGAAGAGGCCCCTGCTCAATGATGTCGAGGTTGGAGTTGAGTTGACCAACAGTAGATGAGCCAATGATGATTGCATCACCATACTTCTTGTCAAGTACACCGTGATTTGTAGCCCACCTTAGGGCAGCTGCATGACCACTAATGCCTAATTTGGCAGCCACTGCCAATGCGTTATCGGTTGCGGCTTCAATCGAAGGCTTGAGATACATAGATGAGGCGATGACTCCGAGAAAAGTCTATTTCCATTAGATGTGATTTATTTTGAGGCGTCGAACATATATGTAAAAGACTCACTGATTTATCAAAACGGCTGCCTGATTTAACATTCTTGTGGTTTCCAGCAAAAAATCCACCTCCTGCGGGGCTATTTTTCGAAGATCAGGTTATGTCAGTTTTCTTTCTCTTCCTTCCTTCAAATGTTGGATATGGAATAATACCACCTACCTCCATGCATAGAACGCAATATTGTGCTTGCGCAAGAGAGGGAACAGGTTTTTCTCTCCACTTCGAACAATAGGGTTGTACTGTCCTTCGTAGACACTTGGTTTGACGAACCCTCGGCGTTCACATATTTCAAGAACCTGCTCAACTTCATTGGCCGTAAAATTAGACAGCCCAAATTTTTTAAATTTGCCCTCTTTATAAGCCGTATCAATAGCTTCACAAGTTTCTTCAAAAGGGGTGGCTCTGTCTGGTTGATGAAGATACTGAATATTGATCTGATCGATCTGCAGAGCTTTAAGAGAAGTCTCAATCTCCTGTGCAATCTTTTCCTTTTTATGGCTGCCAGGCTTCATAGATCGCACTTTGGTATCGATTATAAACCTTTTACCAGCTCCCACAGCCCCAAGTCGGGGTTCAGACGTTCCGGGTGCACCGGTCGAGTATACACGGGCGGTATCAATTTGCCGATACCCACGGTTATAAAAAGTGTCGAGGTATGCATTTACTTGGTTAGGCGTATCATATCGTACGGTTTTGTCAATTTTGCTGTCTCCAATCTACACACATGTCAGAGTAACGTCAGTAATGTGCTTATGGCAAATGAAAATACATTGCCAGCTCCAAGGATAACATTTAAGGGTGACTTAGTAGGCATGTCCAACTAGTTGATAAGAAGAACGATCCAGTGTTACTTGTAAAGTAAGTTTATGTGCAGAAGGGTCAATCGATTCAACTGTGTCATATGAACTCGTTTTCCAAAATGCCGGGCGTAGTTCCTTATATAATGCTGATGGTTTCCGTCGCGAAAAGGATATTACAAAGCACTCGCAAAGGCTCAGCCAACGATCTCCTTGGGTGTGCAACTATGTGGACTTGATTTGAAATCGTCTCAGAATAGTTTCTCTCGCTGTTGAACTGCCAATCGCATTGGATGCGTGGGGTTTGCTGGATCATGACGAAGTATTCTGTAAATGATAGGAAATCTCGCCCCTCATCCTATACTACTCTCAAAGTGGTAACTGCAAGGGTTTGTTAGCTGCGGGCTGGTCTCGCAACGCTGTACTAACCTTAGTTCATTAAGTCAGTCGTATGAGAACATAGTAGGCTACTGCGTCGTCATGTTCTATATGATGGGAGTCAATTGAATGAAAGCTAACAGACTAAGTGTTTTGAATTGGGAAGTCCAAGATTGGCAACTACCAAAACAGTCAATTCGGATGAAGAATATATAGACTGAAACTACATGTTCATATCCACCTACGTAATGGTGAAGATTCATAGGCAGATTTTTCATCTCATATCCCTTCAAATTACTTCATATAAACGGTCTGAGATATTGGCATGCTAGATAATTTCACACGTTCCCGGGCACAAAGACGTACCCGGGAACAAAGTGGCCGACCGACTAGCCAAAGAAGGTTTAGAACTTCCAGCATATAACCAAAACCACTCTACCCCCACGAATGTAAAGAGGTAGGCAAAGCTGAGAAAGAAACTAAAGCACGAAAGCTTCTGGTATCCAAACCCTATGAGCTATAAGAAATGGCGCCTTAACGCCCCAGCTAATCCACCAGAACTGCAGCTCCCCCAAACAGCACTGTACAGACTTATCACAAAGCGAACAGGACATAGACCCTTCGTGGAATACCACGAAAGATTCAGACACGACGCCTCTCCGCAGTGCAAATGCGGCGAACCAAGAACACAAGGGCACTTTATAGAATGCAGGATGGTAAAGCCCTTCCTGCCAGAACAGCCAGACAGCTCCATCAAGGAGCAGGAAACACTCATTCAATATATACTAAGCCTTAAAGGATATAAGGCCTTCTAGAAATTATTAAAGGACGCTAGCCCCTACAGCGACATCCCCCTAAACTTAAATTAAATAAACCTAACCTAACCCCTTTTCTTTTATATTAATAAAATATAGCAAACGCAGGTCTAAAACCGCGGCTCCTACTGTCTTATTACCTAGATGTAGATTTATATAACTAGCTTACTTAGTGGACGTAAATAATAAAATAAATAAATAAATAAATAAACAATTTCACACGTTACTCCAAACAACTTTTGAAAATGTGCTTAAATTGGCTTCGTTTCTTATGGCAAGAATAGGCATTGTAAGGGTTCTATCTAAGAGAGTCCTAGAAACAGCTGGCGGCTGGTATAATAGTCCTACAGTTGAACGGAGCAAGCCTGGGTCTCGTGTGTGTTTGTTTTTGAATTTTCTTCGTAAATCAATTAATGATATCTCAAAGAGGTTTGTTGCGTCTGAGCTGCATCTATGATAAAAATACCATTCCAACATCTGTCTTGTTCTTCTAAGAATGAAAACTTCCGTTGAAGGAATCTATGCCACTCTTAAGAGCCTTGACGGTATAATTCTCTTCTGGGGGTAATGAAGAGTCAGACAATAATGCTCCTCTAGCCATCGAAATTTGGGAGCGAACTCAAATTTCGCTCATTGGAAGTCGGCAAGAAAAGCCGAAGAAAGGTTAAGCGTATTTGAAAGTCAGTATTTAGGAAATATTAAGAAATTTAGAGGATGTCAGGAGCACAGCAGTTGGGTGAAGGTTTCTCAAAGGATATTTATTTCTTTATTCTTATGGCCTCCTACTTCTACAGTGGGGCCTAAATTTAGTCTACACAATGGTGCAGTTCACAAGGTGATACCTCTGGTAACAAATGCAAATTTAGTGTCTTATTCGCAAATGTATTACAGCGATTAAAAGCGATTAGAGCTATAAGTTAGTGCTCACAGTTAAATATTCTCGTCAATTTTATGTACTTTTAAATGTAATATTGACTTTATATTAGATTCAAGTGTTATATGTACTCTATCTATCAATTCACTTTCATTTACTCCGTATTACCATGAAGCTGCAACTTTCACTTTAGTACGGCTTGATCTATCTATTAATAATAAAACATATAAACACACAAACAAATACGTGATAATATGACAGCATCCTTTTGGCACTCTATGTTAAACAATAGTTGGTATACGTTTTGCAGCTAGACCATTATCACTTATATTGTGTGGCTGGATTTGTGCAAGTAATTCGTGAATGAGTTCTGTCGGTTAGTGAAATATTATGTCTAATATATGCTTAATTTGTGTGCGCTGGAGGTACTCAACAGTGGCATACTAGTACTAAGTTCGCCATGCCTTACTTCTGTTCTAGCAGGCACTGGGGATAAGGAGTCTCTGCTATCCACTTAGTCAGCTATTAAGATTTCTACAGTAGTGGTGAAACAGAGAGAGCAAAGTGCCTGACACTGTGCTAATAGTTAATGCATAGAATAGAATATTTACGTCACATACTGTATCGAGTATGCTAGCTTCCCACACTGTTGACATATTTCAAGAATTATTCCAATCAATGGTTGACTGATTTTCTACAGCCTTCAAAAATAAATATACTTTCAGCCGCCCTGTATTAATTGGCCAGAATTGTCGGGCCAATTTCGGGGACGGACTTCTAAGACCCAGTTTCAATACTCAAGTCCGTAAGTAATAAATTACTGATTAGTTAGCAGGTCCACAAAGTACTTAGAGCAGCGTGAGTTCTGTGTCACCCAGGGATGCCTTAGGGGCATTGCGCCATTATATTTGCCTATTTTAGTCAATGGATTTTGTAATCAAGCCTATAAGACTTAGCCAATCCTCTCATTTGATGTTTTCTTACCACGATTTCTTACCCCGATTTTCTGACTACGACTTTCTGACCATAGGAAGTGTTGGACATGCCACAGGGCCCCAAGTAGCTTGTTGCTGCTACTTTTCGATTCAATTTATCTCTGAATAAGCATTTAACAGTGGTCAGAACAGGTCAGAGGGCTTAGCATGCGCAAATAGCAATATTACCGGCGAATTGCAGGATGTCCACCCAGTGGAGACAATTTATTAAATCGATGGACGAAGACGACTGGACACAAATCACAGACAAAGCGGAAAGGAAGCGGATTCAAAATAGGCTTGCTCAAAGGGCCCATAGTCCGTAATTGTTATTACCGCCCAATACTAGCCTTTAAACTAAGCGTATGTGTCTAGGATCAAAGTATGGGCGGCGAAGAAAGTCAAGAGCGGCACCATCTTCAGGATCAAATGAAGCCACAGCAGACTCACAGGCCGGTATTGCAGCCATTGATAAAAGGCACTCAAATGAGAAGAATTTTGAACTGAAAACAGCATCGCCCAACTCGAACCCTTTCCCTGCATCTACTTCTGCGTTTATGCAACATTTAGCCTTGACTGTCCCTTGCGGTACTCTCCAGGGACGGATTAAGGATGCATCGCGTTTGTTGGTTTCATCTCATATTCAAAACTCTTCTTCTACCAATTTCGAAAACTGACAATTACAGGATCCAACAAGACGACAATGGAAGCCTAATACCTCTACCATCGCTCAAAACGGATCTGACTCTTAGCCTACCAGGGATGCTGACTTTGGCAGCCCTGTTAACCAATAAATACATACTTGCTATTGATTGTAGCAAACTTATTCCTGGTATCAATATCCAACCTTCCACACTTACCCCGCCTGCACTCACACCAACGGCACTCCAGGAATGCAAGCCCCATCTCCCTTTCATTGACTTTCTCCCATTTCCGCAATTTAGAGACAATCTTCTTCATGCTGGCGACGTCGTTGAATCCTTTGAATTTTGGAACGACATGGTGTCCGGGAAGCTGAGGGTTTGGGGGAAGACTCCTTGGGATCGCAGGGGCTGGGAGATGCAGGAAGAATTTGTCAACAAATGGTGGTGGGTAATAGCGGACGATATCTTGGAAGAGACCAACTTTTGGAGAGTATCCAGAGGCGAGGCACCTCTCTTGTCGCGTTCATCGCAGAGACAGTAGCTTAGCGAACTTGCATTATGTAGGCTGGCTGATGATGAAGAGGCCATAAATTTAATTAAACGATATTGCATCACACTTAGCAGGTGTTATATTTGCGAAAGAATAGTAGTCTGAGCACTAACTATGTAGTTAAACAATTGGTAAAGGAGATGCAATTTCTACAACCTCCAACTGTGGAATAGAAAAACCTTTCTTTTCCTGATGCATATATATATATATATATAAACAACTGATTATCTTCTGGGGTGACTCATCCAAGACATACGACTGTCTAAATCTTCCTTATTATCTTTATATTTAATTAGTCCATATTATTTTCTACCCATATACTGACCATCTAGTAGAATTCGTTAATCCATTTTTTCGCCTCAAGAAGGCGTGACTTTTCGATTTCCGTGAATAGCAAGGGAAGAAAGATATCCGAAACTGTGAGTGCATTTCATTTGAAGGTATTGACATAGGCAAAATCTCTCTTTGCCTTTGTACTCTTCAAGAATTGAGATTTGACACTGCTTGAAGATCATGCTGGGCGGTCTGCCTTTGTGAAGCAGTGGCTTAAGCGTCTCGCAGGCTTTATGTGCGTTCATCGCATAAGGTAATCGGTTCAAATTCGCTCAAGGTCAGCTTACCCCCCTAGCAAGCCTTGGCTTAACACAACAATTTTATAATATGTTTATTTGTTTATTTATTTGTTTTACTATTTACATCCACTAAGTAAGCTAGTTATATAAATCTACATCTGGGCAATAGGATAGTAGGAGCCGCAGTTTTAGACCTGCATTTGCTATATTTTATTGGTATAAAGGAAAGGGGTTAGGTTTGTTTAATTTAAGTTTAAGGGGATATCGCTATAAGGGCTGGCGTCCTTTAGTAGTTTCTAAAAGGCCTTGTAGCCTTTTATGCTAAGTATATACTAAATAAGTGTTTTTTACTCTTTAATAAAGCTATCTAGCTGTTTTAATAAAAAGGGTTTTACTATCTTGCATTTTATAAAATGCCTTTATATCTTTAGCTTGCTATACTTATAATGCAGGATGGCGTTGTATTTAAATCTTTTATAGTACTTTATAAAAGGGCTATATTTAGTCTGCTTTATAATAAGTCTATATAATATTATTTTAAGGAGCTATAGCTTTAGTAGGTTAGCTAGAGCATTAAGGTACTACTTCTTATAGCTTATTAAGTTTAAGTACTAAAAGGTCTTATACTTTAGTTTTTTTTTTAATTTTACTTATCTCTTAATATAAATAAAAGAAAAGTAGTTTTAGTTATATATTAAAAGTTTTAAACCCTCTTTAGCTAGTTGGTCGGCTACTTTATTCTTAAGTATATTCTTATGCCTTAAGACTTATATAATTATTATTTTATATAGCAGTATTGCTTTTGCTAGTTTTTTAAATTTAATATAGGCATATTATAAAGATACTAAGGGGTCTTTTAATAATTTATTAATAACTATTAAGTTATTTAAGAAAAAATAAATATTATTTATTTTTAAATTATCTTATATCTATAATTAAATAAGTTTTATTGCTTTTAAGGCTTCTTAAGCCTTTGCATTATAGACTTCTGCATTTTCTAATTATCTACAGGCTTTACTAGCTTGCATGCAGTAGAAAGTAGCTGCGCCTTAGCTTATGCTTAATTTTAACTATAATCTATCTAAGTATATTAATATAGTATTATTAAAGAGCTAGTTAATAAGCTTTAAGTATTTTTTAATAGCTTTTGCCTTTAGGTTCTCTTTTAGGTCTTTGCCTAGTAGGATTACTAGGTTTTTCTTAATAAATAAGGTCGGCCTGATAGTCCTCCTTGCTAAATTAGCTATTCTCTGCAGCCTTATTATAGGAAGTTAAGCTGGTGGCTTTTTATTTATCCTTTAGCTTAAGGGGTAATTCTTATTTAGGCAGGTATATCTTGCTGCTGCGCAGATTTTAACCTAGGCTAAAGCCACTAAGGCAGAGGGGATGCCTGACTTTTTATATAAGATCAAGATGCTTATAGTTTTTTAAATAAAGAGGACTGCTCTTGCTGCTATCTTAAATACTTTATTTAATTTATTAATTAACCCTTTAATGCTAGTTAATATATTTTTATTTAAGTTATTAATTAATTAGTAGATAAGGCCTAGCTATTAGGCCTTTACTATAAAAAATGCTATTAGCCTAATATATACTTTAGCTGCTATTGCTACTGTATTTAAAAAGGATCTTTTTTAGACTTTATTTAATAACCTTAAGAAGTTTATTGCTTTAAGTGCTTTTCTTATAAGTTCTTTTATATATTTATAAAAAAAGAGTCTAAAGTTTAAGTAAACTTTAAGCTATTTAATTATGCCTTTAAGCTTAATTTTCTATCCTTTAAAGTTTAATAACTTATTATATATTTAATTTTAAGTATAATAAAAGTATATTAATTTAGCCTTATTTAAGATAAATAAAATTGCATTATTAACGCCTTATTTTAATGCCTTATTAAGGTCTTATTGCAGTCTTTAGGCAGTTTTTAAGGTAGTGGCTTTTATTGCCAGGATGCCTATATTATTTATATACTTAAATCTAAAGGAGGGGTCCTTAAGCTTAAGGATAAGGGAGAAGTATAGCATGGCAATAATAAAGGAGATAAAGGAGCCTTATAAGGCCTTGTATTTAAGTAGGATTCTTAAGAGGGTGCCTTTATCTCCTCTTTATATTAATGCTGTCCTTATGCTTATAAAAGATTCTGCCTACTTTATAAAAAGAGTAGGCTAATATTATTGTTTTAGTTTAAGTATTAGGCGGTTTTTTATAATAATGTTAAAGGCCTTTGCAATATTTAAGGTTAATAAGGTTGCAACTTCTTTTTTTATTAAAGCTATCTTAATATTATATATAAGGCAAGCTACTAGGTTTATTAAAGATCTTTTTAAGAGGGCTTTAAAGTATTATTTTAAGAGGATTTTATATTTAATTGCTAGTATAGTAATCCTTTTAGTAAATAATTATTTTAATCCTTTTTTAATATAAAAAAGAAGTAAAATTAATTTATACCTTTTTACTATAGTATAGACTTTTTTTAGTTTACCTAGTTTAAAGATAATAGTAACTTTAGCGTTTTTAAATAATAAAGGGTAATATCTTATTATAATATAACCTTAAAAAAGTTTTATAATATATCAGCCTATAGCTAGCTAGGTAAATTTTAAAAGCTTAATTAAGACTTTATTAATGCCTAGGGCTATATTTCTTAAGCCTATTATAGCCTTCTTGGCTTCTTTATTTAAGATAGATATATCTTAAGTTATCTTTTTATTTAGTAAGGGGGCATCTTGTGTCTAGGGGTCTAAGATATCCTCCTTTACTGTTTTTCTTTTAAGTAGCTTGTCTTTTAGGTAGGTGGCCCTCCTTGTGGGGTTAAAGATGCTGTTTAATCTATCTATTAATAAAGGTGGTTGGAAGCGGTCTATTGCTTTTTACTAGCTTATTAAAGACTAGATGCATCCTTTAATGCTGGCATTAGCTATAATCTTGTTTTAATATTTTTTTTTGTTTTTGCAGTATTGCTTTTTAAGATTCTTCTTGGCTTTTATATATTTTTATATATTCTTGGTGGTTTTAAGGTAGGCTTTATAGGCTGTCTTGCACTTAATATCTTACTATAGCACGCTGTGGCTATTTTAGTGTCTAGTTCTTCTTGCTGCCTTAATAATATTGCTAAAGAGGTCTTAAAGGGCCTGTGCAGCCTTATTTAGGTTTCTCTCTATCAGTGGGTTGGTTTTTATTATTAAGAGGGTCTATGTAAAGGACTGCATAAGTTGCCTAAAGTCCTTTTAGCAGTCTATAAAGACTGATTTTCTTCCTGCCTTAAAGGTCCTTTATTTAAGGTCTAGTAAAGTAATAACTATAATATAATGGTTTAAGCTAGTGTTTAAGTCTAGTTTAACTTTAAAGGTAATATTATAGTTTAAGAAGACTAGGTCTATGCATCTTCTTAATCTGCATATTAAGGATTTAGTTAAGGCTAAGGAGAGCTCTTGTTTTTCTGCCTACTTTACTATTTTATTGCTAGTAGCGTCTAGGTCTATTTTTAATTACTAAGTCTAGTATACTGCATTAAAGTCTTTAGCATATATAGTTTTTAAAGGTGGTTTTTTTTATTTAGTAAAGGTCTTTATTATAATATTATTTACTGCTTTATAGTATATATTTATAATAATATATTTATATACTTTTACCTAGTAAATGCATTTATTCTTTAGGCCTAAAGGTAAGATTTATTTATAAAGTAGATTTAGTGATTTTTTAATAAATATAAAGATAAAGGGTTTAGTCTTTTTTTAATTATTTAATAAGTTAAATGCCTTGTATTTAAGGTAATTAATGGTTTGCCTTTTGCCTGCTATTTGGTTTTAATAGGTATAAGGTTCTTAGATAAGTATAATATTAAAGCCTCTTTCTTAAGCTAAAGATAAGGCAATATCTTAATAAAGGGCAATATATCTTATATTTACTTAAAAGATTTTAAGGCTAGATTTCTTTTAGCGGTTTTAATAAGGTTTACTATTTATAGATTTTCTTTAAGGTTTTTATCTTTTTTAAAGAGTCTTAAGTCTATATTAATATTAATAATCTTATTTAAGTTTATTATATTTATAAAGTTTAATATAGGTAAGCTAAGGGTTAATTTCTTTTTATCTTTAATTAAGATAACTAAAGACCTTAAAGACTGCAATTTACTGCTATTAGGCGGTGGTCCTTAGATGCAGGGGCTAGCTTTTACTAAAGGTAAAGTTGCTTTAGGTTTTATTACCTTAAGGGGATGGTTTTTAAAGAATTCTTTTAAATTAAGTTCTTTAATAGTTTTCCTTTAGTCTCTTATATATTAGCTTTTAATTTTATCCTTAATTATTAATTTAATAAGGCAAGAGGCTAGCTTTAACTTATAAAGGCTAAGGCAGTTTATGCATTAAGGGGGTTTCTGGCAGTTGCTGTTTACCCCTTCTTTATATGCCTTTGCATTCTTCTTATATTTTATATATTTAAAAAGCCTAGTATATCCTTTTAAATTATAGAAACTTAAGCAGCAGTTGCATTAAGTAATTTTAATTTTATTTATAAATAGCTTGGCTAAGGTAAAGCAGCTAAAGAGTTTAAAGCTAGTCTTAATATCTTTAATAAATAAGATATAATAGTTGTATATATCTAGAGTTTTTTTAAAAGGTGCCTTGCAGTAGATTGCAGGTAGAGAGGAGGCCTTTATGCTCTTTTATGCCTCTTTAAAGATTAGTATATTTATTAAAAAGGTGCCTAAGGTATTAATATATATCTTTAAAATACTGCATATTAAAAAACTTTTTTAATTATATACTTTTTTAAATTTAAGGTTATTAACTATAGCTATAAGGCTAAGGTTTAGTAGCTTTTTTTTTAACTTTTTTTATCTTAATTTTAAAAGTATATTTTAAATTAACTTTTTGTTACGACCCAGTGCGGCGTAACAGGCCAATCCCTTATAAATAGCTGGTTCCGTTACAGTAATTGCTACAATAGTGATTATTGGCCTAATCTTTTGCCCTGTTGGCTTAACGGTATAACGGATCGT
>JARFTM010000197.1:0-56405 GCA_030278935.1 Trichoderma polysporum | reverse complement strand
ATATATTTTATAATATATTTTATGTTAGATAATGGGATACGCATTGTCACAAGATACGAGTTTTGTGCCTGCCTCTACGAGAGAGGCGGGGGTCTTGTGGGCCTGCTTATTAGTCAACCCGCCGAGTAGCGGCTAGAATGGGCGTTCTGCCACAGCAAAGCCACAGGGCCCGTTTTTATGCATGCATTTTACGCCAGCGTGAATGCATATAAGCCGTCCCCAGATTTGCGGTCCAGCTGCAGATTTCATCGGCACCATATCCGGGTTACATTGAGGGGCTTTAGCTCACGGATGGGAGATGATGTGCAGACTAGATGGCATAACAAACAGGACGTAAATATTTGGTCGTTGTCCTCCTGGGATATAAAGAAAGAGCTCTATGGTCATCACTATAGCTGCATTGGGATCCTCACATGACGTAACCTGAATGTGCCTATCGTCTTGGCTGCCGTCTCTGGTGGTCTTCATCAGACGTAAGTAAGCAAGAAAAAGAGGTGCGGTGATGCAAAGTCAATGCACATACTTCGTATATTCGTATATGCCAGGTGTTTAGTAGCATACCCCTTTGGTCAATGCCGGAAACTAGCAACGTAACTCTCACGTTGCAACCACAGGGTTGTAGCTGACGAGTCCTACCAACTTGTTCAATACGGAGTACTATCATCTAATACCGTATTACCTCGAATATTGGACTGTGGATTCTGACGAAAGTCCCTCCACTATTTACTACAATCAGTCAAGAGAGTTTACTAAAGACAGCTAGGGAGCTACTATTTTATAAACAGACCCACAGTCCAATTTTTCGAGGGAATACGGTACTACATAGTATGTCAGATTAACCAGCAAAAGTGAAGCTCCACAAACACTATGGAATCACCATGGGTTTTATAATGCGACATAGTAGTATGACATGGCTTTACTTCGTACATCTCCTGTATGTGTTGCTGCCCTGTGCCATCATTACAGCTAGTATCTAAACTGTCCGGGCAAATATGTTGTCCCGTATCCAGACCTGCATAAATCGGAGGCTTGAATGCGCCGATGTGTACCAGCTCTGTAGGTCGGATGCCTCCGAAAACTGCCTCATTTACTCCGTGCTGATCCATCTCATGGTTGGTCCGTTCTCCCTTTCCAAGTAGTCAGTCACTGCCAACGGCTGCTGACTCAGCAATGTTGCAAAATTGGGGTCCGGGAGGCGGCAAGAGGTCGTGAATGGAAATAGTTAGTCTCTTCAACAAGGCAGGTTTACAAGGTCACCTGAGACGGTTTAAAGACACAATATAACAAATATCGATCGTATTACTTAACCAATTCCATAAAACTTCGTATAACCATGAGTAGGACAGGTCCCCGACGCCAATGCGGGCGCTGGACAAATGCTGAGGACGAAATCTTGATACACAAAGTCAGGGCACAGGGTAAGTCGATTTGTATGAGAGTTTGATCGGGTTCACGTTGTATTTACCGTACTGTTTTCATAGAGCTGATGGGACAGCCACGCGACTGGAGCTCCATCGCGGCGATTATTGTTGGTCGATCGAACAAGGACTGCCGCAAGCGCTGGTTAAGACTCAATGGCTGCGTAAAAAAAGGTGAATGGAGCTTGAGTGAAGACAAGCAACTGCGTGATGCTGTTGAGCAATTTGGCTCTCGGTAAGTGGCTGCTATCAACTGGAAGCCACGTATCGAATGCACTGAAAATGAAAAATACAGATGGGTCCAAGTGTCAAGGTGCCTAAAAACGCGTTCTGCTGATCGTGTGTATACCTTACGTTGCAACAAAAGGCTTGAAAGCAGTCACTAACCTTCCCTTCTTCCAGAGTGCGCAGCGAGATGGCGGAATTACTTCAACCCCAATATCAAGCGTCATAAGTGGTCTGATGATGAAGACCAGCGGTTACTGTGCGCCTTTCGTGTACATGGAAGTAATTGGAAGATGATACAAATGCATGAGCTCATTGACAGATCCCTACAAGATATTCGTAATCGGTACGTTTGGATCATTTGCTCCGATGCAACCTCCTATGATATATCTAACCTCGTGGTGAAGTCATAAGTCTATTTCCCGGCTTTGCAGCCGCAGCAGCGTGTCGCCATTCATGTCTTCGACTATGAATCTAGACACTGCCAATCAGATACACGACCCGTCACCGATGCCATTGTGCGACATGTTTTATCTGGACCGCCCACAATACACGCCTATCGACGCCACAATGTTTGTGACTACATTATCACCTGCCCCCATTGATTCTATGCCTCATCCACCCGATTACACCAACTCTGAAAGTGACGAAATGCTATTTCACGAGGATATGCATGAGTTCAGTCGCTTGTGGTCACATTTGGATGCCACTACAGACTATCGACCACCTACACAATCGAATGATCAACAAATCCAAATTAGTCAGCCTATAACCCATCCAATGGATGGCATGTATGATTGTGAAGAGATGGATATAAAAGTGACTACATCGGAAACAAACAGCGTAGTCACTCTTGAGGGTGTCAATAAACATACCCTAGGTTTAATTATAAATGTGCTGATATCTAACAGAGCAAGTTGTAATATTAAAGTAAATAACAAAGAAACATAGAATGCATTTTGGACAACCTTGACATCTGTCGTAAAAAGTCTTCATATATCGCCCGCCCCGTATGCCGGTTGACAACACCATTACAGGGAGGAAATGGGCTTACAAAACTATGTATTCTCTTTAACTGAGAGAATGATAAATAGCGCTTATAGTGAACGATTTATTTTCCAAGCTTATGTTCATTTCTGATTCATTGTTTCTATCAGCGGGGTTAATGTTAACACAACTGAACCCAATATATGTCGAACTCTTATAAAGCAAGTTTACATGTCACATAGCTCACAAGTTAAGCTTAGGGTCCGTTTTCGTCCTGATACCCGCGCCAAACCTCCAGAAGAAGAATGGCGTTATTGAAAACGCAAGCGCAATGAATGCCAAGACAGAGTTCCCCCAGCCCAAACCCAAAACTTTATACATATGAGGACCTGCCAAGGGTAAGACACCTCCCATTAGAGAGCGCATAGTAGTATTGACAGTTGTAGCTGACGATGCGTAAATGGTATACGAGTCTATGATGTAGGCATTTAACGGCAACTATCGTCAAGTATACGTTAGCCAGCTAACATGGAAATAGTCAATCACAAATGAGTAACTTACAAATGAAAACACTAGCCCAAAGCCAAAGAAGCTGGTCCCAACGATGGGGACTATCCAGTGAATACTACTTCTCATAGTCCAGCCATACCAAAACATTCCAACAGGTAGGAAGAGACATCCAAACATTGCAGGAAGTAGACGGGACTCGGGCGTCAAACTTCCCTGTTTCGCTAATTTGGCGGCCATAGAGTTGGCGAAGTAGCTATATAGTGCTACACCCAAGATAGCACCCACCCCAAAGCCCAGGCAAGAAAACCCTGCAGACTGCTGCGAGAATCCATAAACTGACTCGAATGCTGTTGTAAATGTAGTAAATAAGAGATAAAAGTATCCAAACGTAACACCGATATAAAGGGATAGAACAGTGACAATGGGTGATCGTATAAATAGCTTGAGGGGTCGACGAACGGCTTTCTTGAGAAGTTCGAGAATCGATGGTTGGGATGCCATAGACCCATCGATTGTATGTCCGTCTTTTAGCAGTCTGAGTGCTTTGCGGCGTAAAAGAACTGGTGCATAGCTCTCGTTATAAATGACGAAGCTGACAAGGAGAACGATGACGGCCTTTCAAATGACTTGGGTAAGAGGGTAAGAAATATAATGATTATAGTCGCATACACATAGCACTTACGAGAATCAAACATAACCAAAATGTCCATCGCCATCCTTCTCGTTGTCCAAGAACACCCCCAATAATAGGACTGAGAACTGGACCTAGCAAGGGCCCAAGAGACCAGATAGCCAGAACTCCCGCTCTATCCTTGGGGTGAACCATGTCAGCGATTGTTCCGGAACCAATCACTAGGGGGCAGACACCTGCGATACCCGAAAAAATTCGAAAGACAATCATTTGCGCCAGGCTTTTACTCAGTCCGCTCGCCATTATGAAAATGCAGAAAAGGAAGTTGCACGTGTGATACATCGGGACCCGTCCGTAAACTTCAGACATGGGGGCAATCAGAAGTGGTCCAACAGTGTAACCAAGTTGGAAGCTCGAAACTATGAAGGGGCCAACTATGTTGCTTGACGAGTCAAATTCTTTGAGGACTTCGCTGATCGAAGGGGCGATCATGGTTGAGGCTAGGGATCTATAGAGCGCGCGTTAGTTTAGACCAGATGGAATACCGGCCAAAATGACAAGAGATATCACCATACGCCACAAAACTGTTGATTCCCATTAGTGTAATTTGCCTTGCTTTCTTGGCTGTCGGCCAGTTCATGGGATTTTGAGGATCATTAGGTCCATTCCATCCAGAAGGTGCAGGAACCCGCGAGGAGATGTTCTCTGCAAGCAGAATATCGTTGGGTTTCTCTTTGGAAGTCATGTCCGGAGCCATCAGAGTAACAAAACCGTCGATGCTAAAATTATTGGAGTTCTCGATGCTAGCTTATTGTGACACTCAGCAATAGCGGCATGTAGCAGTGTTCTTCTTCTGCCAGCTTTGGTGTGAGAACCTTGAGTATTGAGAAAAATAATAAAGATTTCCATTACTGCTAGTGAATCTCACTGGCCGGCATATTGTCTCGATCTTCAACCCAGCTGTTACAAGTCATACAGTATATTCGGTCAAATTCGTCACACAGGTCCGCTACAACCCCCGGGTGCGCCGACACAGGTCCGTGACACGCACGGGTTCGCGACACGGCTCCAAATCTGATAATCTAATTTCATAAATAAATGCAATTCGTTTGCTGCACAAAGCAATAGATGATACAACAAACAATTGCTCATATTGTAGGAAGTTTTTCGCTTCTTGTGCAATATTATTCTTGAGGGCATTATGGCGTCAACACCTCGGATGGCAGAGTTGGTCTCGATAATTCAGGCATCTACATCCCAATTAAGCACTTATCTTACGGAACACGGCAAGCCCCAGCCTTCATTCAGCGCAGATGCACCCGCAGATCTTGGCATTCCCCCAGGTCTCAAGGAAGTTGAAGCGGCTCGAACTGCAGCTTTGTCGGCATGCATGGAACTTCATGATTTGCTACTGGGGCCGCGAAAACTTATGACGACCATTGTAAGTAAAATAGAGCCGGGCTGCCGAAGCCTTCGGTGGCGATGCAAAAGAGTTGAAGGTGTAACATGCAGTCAACAATAGACAAATCCCACAGCCCTCCAGGCCATTTATCGATTTGATATTGCGTCCAAGTTTCCCGTAGGAGAAGAAATTTCCTATGAAGAGTTGGCAGAAAGATGCGAATTGCGGGAGCATGAGGTTCGCAGCATCATTCGTTATGCGATTGTCCACCATCGAGTGTTTTTGGAGCCCCGCGATGGATTCGTGGCCCATAGCACTGCATCAAAGCTGCTCGCCGAAAACGCAAATAATATTCAAGAAATGGTGGGCTTGACAGTTGAAGAATGGGCTCCAGCTTACAACAAGGTAAGTAATAGATATGAATACCAGGCAATCCGAAATATTGACACAACGATGATAGACAGTCGATGCGATGCTCAAATTTCCCGACCGAAAACCAAATGAAACCGTATATCCCCCATTCAACAAATTTCAAGAGAGAAAAACATCTAACGATGCGGATTGATAGGGATTCTCTCTTGCTAACAACACTGACAAACCATTCTATGCATTTCTCAGCCAACACCCATCTCGGGTGCAGCGATTCGCTGCATCCATGAGTCAACTCTCCAAAGCCAGCGGCTCACAGGTGCAGTTTCTCGTGGACACATATCCATGGGCGGACCTTGGTTCTGGAACTGTTGTCGATGTTGGCGGATCCCAGGGGCACGTTAGTATCAAGATCGCCGAAGCCCATCGCGAGCTCAAATTTGTCGTACAAGATCTACCCGAAGTTGTGTCTGGGGCAGACAAGTTGCTGCCGGCTGAGCTCGGCAACCGATTCACTTTCATGGCACATAATCTTTTTGACGAGCAAAAAATACAGGGAGATGTGTATCTACTTCGATATATCCTGCACAACTGGCCCGACGATTATTGTGCACGCATTTTAAGGGCGCTAATTCCCGCCCTGAAGCCCGGGTCGCGCATCCTCATCAGCGACCATTTGGTTCCGGGGCTAGATGTCCTCCCATTGTCAGAAGATAGAGATATTCGGTAAGCAATGATGTTGTGATGTCCTAGTAAACAGTCTACCTAGCTAATACGCAGGTGTAGAGCTATGGATCTTCGAATGATGATGCTGCAAAATGCTCGTGAGCGAGAGCTGAGAGACTGGAAAAATATTATTCAGCAAGCAGATTCACGTTTTTATATTGTAGGGGTGAAATTAATGGGCCAATCTATTACTGGAATTATTGAAGTTGGATTCAATCAGTGAACATGGTTGGGGGTCAACATACAGGAAACCTAAAAAAATTGACATTGCGTATTTAAAAAAGATATTGTTCGCTCATCTTACCATTGACTTTGGTACACTCGCCGTGCTATATTAATTCTTGCTGCTTAGTTGTAATACCAGTAGAATCGTTTGAAACTAGGATATCCACTATCTATTTCAGCTTGGACAGCCTTATTATATCTAGCTATTCCTCCCATATACTAGATAATTTTTTTTGAATAATACGCATATTTGAACTCCATCCGGCTAAAAGCACCAGATCTTCGAAGATATTGCCTGTGCTGAGGTTTCAGATATGAATCAATCCAAGCGTCAATCTAGCACATACGACCATAGGTAGTGGAGAATTCGGGGTCCCGTCTGCTCCCCCATAGACAAGCCACTAACCGGCAGATTAGTAGTTGGGTGGGTGACCACCAGCGAACACCGGCTGTTGTATGTTTTTTTATATGTATTTTTGGACTCATCATCTTCCAGTCTCATTTTGCTTCATTGTGTAGTATATGATGAATAAAGACATGTGAGGGCGATTCGCTGATGAGAGTTTTATGATCGAGCACTGAGCATCCTGCTAGCTGATAACATCTGACGCCACAAGCTAGGCTGCCTTGGCTACTAGATTAATATATGATTAATACATGATTTGAAACCAGAATCTTTAAGATAGGAGTTTTCATGCTTTCTGCGAACCTGACAACTGAATGATACATGGACGCGGCGTTGACATCAACTCTGTTGGGTTATACTTTGATCTGATCTTTGAAAGGTGCTTCCTATTTATATTTACTGAGACCTAGAGGAGCGTTATTGAGCAAGATGACCTTCTGGGTGCCTAGCTTGTCATGGAGCATTAAAGCCTATATGTATTGGGCTTGATTCTAACACTTGATTGAGGTAAAGTAATAAAATGGGTTCATAGTGTTTCTGTTAATTACTATGTTGGCTGCAGAAAACATACCTATCCCGTGCAGCATGCAAAAAAAGAAAACAAGATTGCTGCCCAAAAAAAGATTCTACCTTGAAGAGATTGATTACAAAACTTATTAAAAGAAGAAACAAAAGTATGCCGGATGCCCAATGCAAATAAGTAAATACTGTCCTCACCAAATTCCCTCTTCATCTAACCCCAGCCGCTCTCATTTTATCAAATAAGCACATTATGAGCAGCTATATATCTCATTAGGCAAGAGTAATTATTAAACAAGGTACTGGATCGAGAAATAAACTTTTGCCTAGCGGAACTGTTGTTGGCGCCGTGTTCTGTGGAATGAGTGATGCTGAATGTTCGTGGCTTTGTATGCTAAAATATGGCTTGACAAAGTAGGTAATTTAAAGATGTTGCATTACTTTTCCAATAAATATCATGGCGTAACGGGACTAACTTAATTTAGGTAGCCTAATTCGTGGCCCGAGCCGAAGGAACTCGAGGGCATACGGTACATTGATCGGAACTAGGGCGGCAAGGTTGAAATGAGTCGAGAACCATCTTGTAGCGACCGACACAATATGTGGGCTGAAGACGAGATCTGTTAAATCTTGGTGGGGGGAGCACTGGCATGATTACGCGAACAACTCCAGCTAGGCTAGCCGGTAGCAACCCATTCGCTCATTTCTTCTTTCTTTCGAATATGTTCTGAATGTCTAAGAGTATTCTGCAGAACTTGGAAATCGTTCAGAATGAATAGATAAATCTGGAGATTACCTCGGTGACATTAGGTAGAGGCGCACAAAGACACCATCTGACATTTCGTCCATCTTTCGGATCCCTCCAATCAATTATTCTCGAAATCCTACTCTTCTATTTCTACTCACCTTCTCTCAGAAGCTATGTCAAGCTCAAAATATTGACTAGTGGGCCTATTGGGTCGTCCTACAACAATCTGAAGTGACCAGTCTATCAATTTCACTGATAGTTTAGGCGCTACTAAGTCCGTTTCAGCGAATCTTACAAGCTCATCAACGTGGTTCGTCGAAGATATAATCGTAGTTTCTTTCGGTGAGTACTTACGCCCGCTCACAACTATGCATGGTCTGTTTTAAGATGAAACGAGCGTTATCTTACTATGTGCAAGAATACCGAAATGCTCATTGTCGAGGAGGAAATGACGGAATTGCTGGAATATATATATATGTATAATGCAATACCGAGCGCAAGACCCATACAGCCAACACGACCAACGCAACTAACCATACAATTGATGGTTACGACGCAAAGCGTCGAACCCCGCACTGATTCCATCCCTGTACAAGGAAGACGCTCCTAGTTAGCCATCAGGTGATTCGGCTTCCAGTCGAAATGGCTAGTCGGGTTGGCGAATAAACACAACTTATACCAGGCATCATAACAACACTGTTTCAAAAGTGACCACCAACGACAATCAATTTTCTTTTAGGCAATATCTTTTGAAAAAATGTCTGAGGAGCTCTTTATATCACTTCCGTCTGGGTGTCGGATCTGCTACCAGGTATTCGGGAGCCCATCGGATACGGCCATAATTATCGTCTCAGGACACAGTTGTGCCATGACACAGAAAACGGAAGGGCTTATTCGGCTTCTCAGTCCTCCAGATCATCCATACTTCCTCGTTCGATTTGACCACCGAGATACAGGCCGTTCAACGTCTTTTGTCAAGCCAACTGACGGTGCGCCGGTATACATGCTGGATAACATGGTTGATGATATCGTAGGCCTCATTAAACACCTTGAACTCGCAAGTGTCCACCTCGTCGGCACCAGCTTGGGTGGACCTCTTGCATGGCAAACAGCTAGTCGGCTTCCTGATATTGTCCGAAGCCTAGCCCTTGTCCTCACGAGTCCGGTTGGGCGACAGCAGCTTCCTAGCGATAACTTGCCTCAGGTACACTTGGAGGGGCAGTGGCTGCTAGCTGAGGCATATGAGACTCCAGATAACCGGGACGATGACGAAGGCTGGATCGAATCATATATGCGCCTCGACCTTGCTCTAGCAACTCAGCTGCCCACGGAAGTAGAGAGGGCTGAATCGAGACGGGAATCCGAGATTACATATTACCGCGAGAAAGAGAGCGGGACTATGTGGACCAAGTATAATCATTCTGATGCGTCAGGCGTGAGATGGCCGCGCGAGTTGCTCAAGGAAATTCGATGCCCGACCGTTGTTATCCATGCCGCAAAGGACCAGATTTTCCCTCTAAAGCATGCGGAGGCTCTGAGGGATGACGTTAAAGGGGCAATGCTTGTCATTTTAGAAGACTGCGGGCATGAGATACCACACCGCGTTCGCCAGCGGATGGCGAATGCAATTCTCGCTAATGTGAAGAAGGGAGAGTAGAAGCACTCCTGTACAATAGCCAATAGTTTTCAGGATTTGGGTGTAACCCTGCCATTTATGATAAATGTTTCTACGCGTCTGGACCTAAACTATGGAAATCGTTGTCTTCTACATGAAGGATACCAGGTGAAAGAATCTCCATACTTGCTTAACTTTTAATAATTCAATCGACAGCATCTTCCGTCTATGACACATTTTCGTATGCATGGTGGTAAAAGAGCTAGCGTTAATGTCCAACATAGTCAATTCAGCGCCCATTTTTTGGCTCACCCTTTGCGTAGTTTGATGATTGACAGTGAGCCAATTCCATTTGCCATTAAAGATTTTCCGACTCTACCGAACCTAAAAGCTGCACAATTTTGGTAGTCTGCTAAGATAGCGACTCCACTTATGTTTTGACCAAGGTGGCCGTGTCGGCAAGACCAGCCCCGTGCTGAAATGTTGGTGATAAGTCCTTGTAGTACAACCGTTCTGCATAAGCAACTATTATGCTAATGAATTAGCGATAGCGAAACTAAGTATTATATTTGCGAGCTTTGCAAGCGTTCTGTTGATAGCAAGGACAATCTTAAGCGACGTATACGGTGATTACCTATTTCCATACGCAATGCAAGCCTGAATGTTGATATATCCTCAGCACAGTCTATGAACCCAAAGACGACTGGTTTCCCATGTGTGGAAACCCCTTTCGACTTTTATTTACATCTTTAAAGCAAAATGTAGATCTGACACTGAAAGGATTATTGACCTCATTTTAACTGTTCAGAGCTACTCAATAGGTGGATGTATTTTATATGGCAGCTAACATTAAATTCGTCAACGCTGCAATAATATCACGGCTAGTTCTTAAAGTCTGTTTGTCCTTACTGGGTTCAATTATAATGGTCCTCTTCAGCTTCCATTGCTATCCTTATCCAAATCCAACATCAGCCAAATGGTTCATGTTCACCCTAACCAGTTGATTATATATTTAGAAATAAAGGCAATGAATCGCCTGTGTTTGGTCCGAAATCTTAGTCGGGATACTTGTTTCGGAGGCAGAATAAGATATCACCACCGAATCTCGACCGCAATCTTCGTCACTGTGGGACATTAGCTAATGCCGACAAAGAATGCGCATAAACGATTCAACTTACTCAAATAGAAAACATTTAATAGTATGATCCTTTATCGTTGGGATGAAGATCGAACCACTGTTGATAATTTAGTTTGTGCTACTAGCCTTCATACGGATTTAACTCTCACATGTACAAAGTGTCGAGGAGAGTGCATTGGTCGTTGACGAAGGTTTGGCCGCCCTTGTAATTTTCATGGGTAAAGACAAGAGCCTATTATTGTGTTGACCTTGGTTACTAAATGAAGGCAAAGTGGCTCAACAGGGTTGACTTACAAATGGTGGTGGAGCTGGACCATCTCCGCTTATAGCAGATGCCAGGGCGGTAAAGGTGAAGGGTAGCAGGGCAGACAATTGCATGATTGCAAGTTTTTAGTATTGGAAGATCTGATTGTGAAGCGACTTGAAGCTGCGTTGAGTGAATTGGAATAGTAGCTGCTCGGAGAGCATCGAACGGCTATTTATACTTCATTCTAATGCCGTAAGTTGCGGTGAAGACAAGACTACGACGTATTGCATTACAGGGCAAGATCCAGGGATACAAGACATTCGTTTTCGTATGTGTCAGAATGCGTCTTGTGTGTAGCCCATCGTCGCACGGAATATGGGGCTCTCGGGTCGTCGGCTTCAGTGTTATTGTTCGTTCTAGGCTGTTATATCCCACCCAGCTTCTTCAACGCATAGTCCATACGGCGTAAAAAGAAGTATATAATCCGCCTAGCTGTATTTCATATCTGTTAACATATTTTGTGATAGATACCATAGTTTATAATCTCCTACTTTATACCTCACTGGCGATATCCAATACAATGAGCAACGCCGACGTTGCACAAAAAGGTATGCAGATGTGAGACATCGGGTGCACATCCGCCTCTCTCCCCGCATCAGTCACAATTAACATACAAAGCACTTCGTATTAAGTGCGAAGTATTAGTAGATAAATATTCAGAAATAAGACATTCTAGCCTATTTGAGCGACATTACATCATTCTATGTACATATAATGAATAAGTCAACACCAGTTATGGAACACCAGGATTTTATCATAGAGGCTGGGAGAGCTACTGGCCCGCCGACTTAGCCACCCTACCTAGGTTTGATCACAAATATCAGCGGCGACGGCGGAGCAAACGAATGAGAAGTATCTTTGACGAGTGATAGAGTCGTTGTCTGAGAGGTTAGCATGAGTGGTATGCATACAGTATAAGTAGCCTCTGTGGGTTTGTCTCACCAACATATGAGTCGATTGCGTTCTCCGGGGCGCAGTACTACGGTGACGAAGCTCGATATTGGCTAAATAAGATTTAGCAATAAGGTTATCTCAATACGTAACCGCTTTTTCCAATCAGCTGTCTTTAGCTTAGGACATTAACAAGTGAAATCTCTTCTTTATTCTGGGTAGATGTGGAAGTAATTTACATGCTCTGGTGTCTGTTTTAGGCCCTAAAAGAATGTGAAAAGTTGGAATTTGGAAACAAATGCTACTTGTAGTGATTGGCATATATAAGCTTAATAAGCATGTAAAATAAATATGTATTATATCATAAAGTGTAAGTGAACTATTACCTCTATCATTCATCCAACGTATGCGACTACAATGCTTTTTACCTAAAAAATTAGGTGTCACAGAAATTGAGAAGTTTAGAAAATAATCGTCAAAGATTCCACTTTGTATTAATTAACTATCTAAGGGCGATTGTAGAAACCTTTTAAGCATCGAGACAATAATAAATGCTGAAACAAGCGTAAGCCTGTGATGCTCGCCAGAGCTGCCTGTCATCGTCTCTAAAGCAAGCAAATTGTCTCTGGTCGTTATTGCCACTTCCTGCATATTGCTGGAAATTGAAGCTTCCAGAATTAATATGACTCGTAAATGAGTTTCCGGTTGCGAAGTGAGCAGTATAAGAGTTCCCCTCCCAAGTTACCACGCCCTCCGAGCTGCTAGCAAAGGCAATGTTTTGTGAAAATGGTTCAGTGTTTGATTGAGAGTCGTCTGCGTAGTAGACGATAACACTGGTTTCTGGTGAACCAGCATCTGGACCACAATTGGCAAGATGCACTCCCCTGGGTAGAATTAGCGCTATTGGTCACATTATAAGATGATGTTTGATATAAATTATAACATACTCGCCAGCCAAAGTGCTAGGGATCAAAAGAGCGATTGACGCTAGTAGAACAGCAGTGCGTTGGAACATTGTAGAAACTTGGCGTAAAAGTAATAAAATAGAGTTGTTACTTATCGTTATTTTTGGTCTTCTAATCAGAAATAAATAATCAAAATAGCGGTGCTTGATTAGTCTTTATATAGGTATGTATTTTCTCTACATAGTTTTTTTTATCGCAGCTGCTTATAAGTTTGTAATCTTATGCATGAGGGTGAGAATGGAGAATGTTGTTGGACTAGAGCTCATTTCCACCAGTGGGCGACGTGCGGGCACCTATAGTCTTTCTCTCCGGGCATATTCCGTAAACTCATGACTTTTTGCGCTGTAGCAAGCGGGGAGGTTACCCATATGTCAGACGGGTCTAATTTCGTATGAGACGGGAAAATAAAATACTTATACGCATATCCACCAATTGTGTATGAGCGTGGCACGCTTTTTTCTTACACCTCACGTAGGCAGCAAACGGGCCGGTGTGCTGCCACAAAAAAAACCCCCGAGTTACGAACAGATTTTCTATCCAAGTCGGCCAGAACTAGCTACTCACAACAGCTTAACCAAAAGTGTATAAAACACCATAGGGAGTCTAATAACGATAGATCTGTAAGTTGCTTCTTTTAATCTTGATGCTATTTATAACGAGGATTTGTTGTTCACTGGATAATATTTATTTTACGGTCGCGCTTATTTCTCGTATACGTTGCGGGCGCAACTTACCTACAGCGGGGTCTTAGCAAACAGCGGAGAGGTAATATTGGAGCCTTTTTAGACTCAAAGAACATCGTCAGTTCGAAAGCAGACATAATTTTTTAATAATAGAAAAGTTTAGTTTGCTTTCTAAGAAACAGAGTGGAAAAGGGGAAAACTTGAACGCTTTATAAGCTCTCAAGTCATTTTAATCCTAAATATAAACTATAACGACTTTAACTGTTTATTTATCTATTTATCTAAGCATAATCATTTTCTATCTTTGCTTATATACAAGAGTAGTCATTGGACAGTGTGAATTTGAAGTGTATGAGATAAAAACAATAGTAGAGTTCCAGAGGCCAATGATATCCAACAAGTAATTCAATAGAATGTCTACAGTATATTTTCTATATGCTAAGGAGAGCTAATGCTCTAATTGCGTTTAGATAATATTTAGGGCCGGGCGTAGATCCCCAATCAACTCAACCGATCCCGCCTCTTGGCGCCAAGGTATAACAGCTTGTATCTCGATCCTTTTACTCCATACTATGCTACTTTGGAGTTCTGATATCTCCACTCTTCGATTGTTCTTAGGAGTTAATTTACAATCTCTCGGTCCGCCCTTCAGGGTACGATTTAGTGGTTGTTATCTACAGTCCATCTTGAATCTAACTATGTACGCGTTCCGCGATTCGATATTGTATAATTTGTATCTTTATATATTCAATAGCCTGGCATTTCTATCATATATGATCACACGGAAAAGAAAATTCGGAAGTCCCGTCCAGCTCTTTATCATGGTTCAATGTCTTCCATTAAATTTATATATCATCGGTCTGAGCTGAGCCTTGAATTCCGACGTTGACGTATTATGCTATTGTGCCGGTAAAGATATGTTGCGGCCGCCACAGCATAGGCGGTTGACCTAGAGAACCAGTTAATCCACAAACGTCAATTATCCAGGGAGAACATGAGAAGCCCCTCACCCATGCTTTCTCGCCAGTGGGCCATAACACCCGGTGACCGCGAAAGACAAGACAGCGCCAAGATGATATCAGTTTCGATGCCCCTAATAATTAGGTTTCATAAAGTTAGCACTTAGTAGTCTCACATAACATTTCCCCGCTACACTGGTCGCAAACTTACAGCGCAGTATATAAAAAGCAGCCGTAGAGATCCGCATTTCCCTTGAGATTCCTCGACGTGAAGTAATGATCTGTTTCAGCAATTCTATCAATCTCCATAGCCACTCTCAAAAACGAATTCTTCTGCACATCCTCTTTGTACTCATCCATGAGCTGCAGCACCAACTTGCCGCGAGGATCCTTGACTTTGTAAATGCGGTGTCCGTAGCCGAATAAGCGACGCTTCTTGGCTTTGACTTCAGCAATCAGCTTGGGTACGTTCTCGACAGATCCGACCCTTTCAAACTCCTTGTATGCCATCTCAACGGCACCACCATGGAGAGGCCCGTACGCAGACGCCACGGCGGCCACGGTACACGATAAGGGATCCTGTAGTGTCGAAGAGGCAGTGAGAAAGACGGCTGTTGAGTTGGTCATGCCATGGTCAGCATTGAGAACCCATAGGCGCTCCAGACAGTGCTCAAGCTTGCGGTTGGGAGAGCTGCTGCCTTCTTCCGTTTGGCCCATCATCAATAAAAGGTTGCCGATGAACGACTCGTCTGGGTTTGCAGGCGTCAAGTCGCGCCCTCGCTTGTGGCAGTATACCAAGGCTACAGTGGTTGCGAGAGCCGCCAGCGTCCGGATGATGGCGTCGTCTGTCCCATCCATATTTCCGATGTATGGAGGCTTGCTCGACCTGTGGACGGCTATGGTTCCCTCGTCTAGTGCTGTAAATGCGGCAATTCCGGCTAGAAGCATAGGATGGGTCAATCCATCGGACCTAGAGACGGCTGTTTATGAGTCTATGGTCTAAATGCGAGCCAATAGCAAAAAGGAAGAAAGAAAGAAAGGAAGGAGAGGAGGGGGTGCTTACGGAAACGCCTTGATTACGTCTTTGACCGATTGCGGCGCTTTCATGTGTGAAGCCAGTTTGCGGCGAAGATTCGTCTTCTGCTCCTGTGTGGGAAGCGTGCCCCAGATGAGAAGATGCATTACCTCTTCATAGTCATTGTTGTGGAATAGCTCGTCAATCGGCTTGTCACGATATTGCATGTAGCCGACTTTGCCATCACTAAAAAAAGGTGATATGAGATTCACAACCTTTTCATTACGTGATGCTGTTTTTGTTGACTTACATATGCGTAATAGACGTCTCTGTACATGCCGTATTCCAGAATCCCTTGTCAAGGATACGGAGACTATTGTCGTAATGGTCCGCAACTTCGGTACCTAGGCCGGCAGAAGTGATTTGGATGAAGTCGAGTGCCTTGACAGAGTTATTCTTGATTGGGATAATGTATTTCCTACCAGTGCGGTCATCGGTGATGCTGAGAGTGCCAATTGAAGGTCCAACGCCCGTATGTCCCAATGCTTTGTGGTAGAGCCAGACACTAGAAGTGGCTGATGAATACAAGAAATCCTTCCACATTTTGATGGCGGAAAAAAGTGAGCTGCTCATGGCAAACGATTCCGATTTTAGATTCTTGTTAACGTCCATGTTCTAATTATTGTTCGGTGCTATTGTGGTGATTTTCTGTTGCTTGGCGTGTCTCTGGGTCGTTGAATACACTGCTATATTGTGTCTCAAAGGTAGGTAGATATTTCCAAACTCGGAAGAAAAAAAGGGTGGCTGTATTCTTAACAAGATATTAACAAATTACACTGCAAAAATAATAGCAACCCTAAAAAAAGGATACTAAGACGTACACAGTTATGCAGCCTTGCCAAAAGAAGAAGCGCTTGAATCGGAGCATTTTCCGGTGTATTTCCCGATTTGTCCACCTTTAGTCAGGGTTCCCAGATTGAGCAAGATGTAGTCAGATTCTGGGCGGAGTCAATCCGTTCAGTTACATTAACTGCATGCATGACACCATCTAACAATTACTTCAGCAAACAATAATGTGGAGGCAGACCCTGCACCTCAAGCGGAGAGAGTACATGTCTATGGAGCAAGTGGGGAGGCGATCCAGGAGTCAGGCTTTTTACTCCTTGTCGACATACATTAGGCGGAGCACTACGCGTCCCCCAGATATTGTGTCTTTATAGCCCTAGCACGATTTAGAGTCGTATGAACAACGTGGTTCAGATTTCTCCACAACATTTATTATATACAATCGTTTGCAATGAGCCGTTTCCACCGCCTGCTGAGATGTTGGTAATCTTGAGTTGCGTTGTCTTAACCCGCGAGCTTCACTGTGGGGTAAAACGGCCCGATGGAAAAGTTGTATAACAACGTAGCCGTGATTAGTGAGCTCACAAGCATCCTGAGATATATAGTTGGGGCAAACAAGGCTTAAGTTCAGTATTTCATCTGCAAGACCGGATTTAGCCTTTATTTTGTGAATTTGCCAATGGTAGAGGTGTCGCAGCGTAAGAGTGTTCAAACTGCCGGAATGTCTCGTAGCCCAGTTTTAATAGAACTATACATTCGTTGATTCGGCTCTAATCCTCAGTATACATGCATTATGCTATACATATTTTGCCAGCTGTAACTCGCGGTGAAACAGATGGTCTGGATTTCTCCAAATAAATAGTGCATTGCCGCTTTCAAATCACATCATGGATTTTGTAGCGAAATTAAGCAGTGTCATTTGCAAAAGTGAATTATGGATTAATTAGTCTACTTCGTAGCTGTTACTATATTTCCCAGCACTGCTGCCAACGCAAATGGATATATCACTGATTCCCTCCCTAAGCCACAGCTAGGCGGCAATTTGCTTCTCTAAATTCTTCTGTAGCATCTCGGCGCGCCAATCCGGCCCTTGTTTCATGATATACCACAACAAGGGCAGTGCTGCAATATTCAGGAAAGCAAATATTGTGACTGCCCAGCCAACACCAATGCCCTCAATTAACGGAACAATGGCAGCAGTGGCACCAGCGCCCAGCAGGCATCTTAGCAGGTTGTTGGACGCCGTCACAGTGCCTGCTTTGCCCGGATACAAATCCAGCATGAGGCATGCGACGCAATTCAACGATGCTGACAGGCAGAATGCAATGACGAAGAGCAGAATTAATGGTCCAGCCAAGTTTGTCTGGTAGTGAAGCGTCCAGCCAAAACCGACAGTGCACGCACTGCCTAAGAGGATGGTCGGCAGCGCTACTTCTAATCTTGCGCGCTCGATGGGGAAGCCAGCGAGATCTGTATGGCGGTTCTTTTCGATAGCGATACCGAGGCGATTTGCGTGACGTTGGAAGTTTGAATCGAGCATGCGGCCGCGGTTGAAGGCGGCGATCAAGCTGCCTACCCCGAAAGGGATGTAGCACAAGGCAATTTGCAGCTCGTTAAAGTGATATATCTTTTGGAACTGTGAAGGGATGAGGGAGAGGGTGGCGTAGAAGGAACAGGCGAGGATAGAGCCATATAACAGTGCGAAGCCAAATTCTCGCTGAAGCAGGAGCGTGATAGTTCCAAAAGGGTTGGGGAATTGATTGCGGCGAGACTTGGTCAACTCGTCACGCTTCTCATATGGCACATGTTTGCCTTCTTCCAAGGCTTTTCGTTCGATCAGTACATTTGTGTAGCATCTGTTCCATTTCTGAGGCGGGACGGACCCATCATCGACGACTTTGCGACATGTTTCAGGGAAGAAGATGGCCATGGGGATGGCGACGGCACCAGTCAATCCCAGCAAGAACCAAAAGACCGAATGCCATCCAGCATATTGAGTCAGAAGCCCGCCGAAGATGGGTCCCTGGCTTGTTCGTTAGCTTTTAAAATATCATAGAGAGGCAAGTGATAAAATGAGCCTAGAAGCCGCATACAAGTGTCGGTCCAAGCATAGGGATGGCTGCTGCGTAAGCTATATAGCGGCCACGCTCGGCAGGAGTCGTGATATCTGTCGCTACGGCGTTGGACAGCGCGGCTGTTCCACTGCTGCCTGCACTTTGAAA
Organism: Trichoderma polysporum; assembly: GCA_030278935.1. Taxonomy (NCBI): domain Eukaryota; kingdom Fungi; phylum Ascomycota; class Sordariomycetes; order Hypocreales; family Hypocreaceae; genus Trichoderma; species Trichoderma polysporum. The sequence goes on along the minus strand of JARFTM010000197.1, from coordinate 37,598 downwards.
GCAGCGCAACACCAATAATGCCGCATAGCTATTTTGCGCGCCCAGTCCGATGTTTGCAGCCATGTACAAGACAAAACAGACCATGTATAGCGGTCTCCGTCCCGCAGTATCTGACAGCTGAGCAGTAAATGTCGGAGCAATGGCTTGGAAGATTAGGTAGGTGGTGATGGATAAATTGACCAAGCTGTTGGTGACATGTAAGTCTTTCGCAATGGTATCGAGGGCTGGAAAATAAATCTGGCCAGATAAGGGGGACAGAAGCGAGGCAAACGAAGCAGTCAGAATGATAATTTTCCTCTGCTTGGATGACCATATAGACCACGGTGCATTGGCCTCGCCCGAAGATTCTTCAGCCAATTGTTCTTGTTCCGGCACAAAAACTGATTCGGAGTTTGTCGCGTCTTGAACGCTCGACACAACGCATTTTGCATTGCCACCATCGTCATGCGAGACTGTCATCTCATCTGCCACTTCTTTTTCGACTTTGTTCTTTGCTTCCATTGCAAACAGGCTGCTACTTGGTGTAAAAAGAGTGTACAATATACATGTAACATTGGCCTTTCCAGGAGAAATTGCTTTTGCCCAGAGATGTGTCCGTTTGATACATACATGCATGTATCCTGAGCTACTACTTCGGAAGGCTGATTGTCACGTGGAACTGGCAAATCAAAAATTCCCCCTTTTCATGGAATTAGGAGTTATTCCGAACGTATCTCATGCAAGTATCGGCCATCTCCAATTGCCTCACACGTCCGGCCACTGCCCAACCAACAAGTTCTAGAAGCACGCCCGCCGTATGCTAAATACAACTAACTCCATATGTAACGTCTAGCCCCGCCACACCCGAAGTCGATCCCCGTCGTTAGTCAGGCCGCCTTATCTAGCGTGGCGCAGGAGGTAATTATGGGGATTTAAATAGGTAAATACTCGTCTCCATGAGTACACACGGAGTAATGCTTAGTATACCTGACACCATCTTTCAATTGACCTGTGGTTTCGACCTTTCTTCCAGCTTCCTGGCGTGCGATTCTCCGTTCCTCATTGGTCTATTTGGCGACTACGGCTGGCACCCTCCACTCGGCTCATGGCCTGAAATCAGGAGAGAGGCCTTAATTCCAAATCTAAACGTTACAATGCCTGACACCACCATTTGTCAGACAGACTCAGACAGCTAACTTGTACACAGCCTTGCGTGAATCTAATACGTGTACCTGTGTCAGATCGCAGGCCTTGATATCAGTGTACGATTTGTCTGTCAATCTAGCGGAACAGCTCCTCACACTAAGCGCCTGCTAGTTACCATTATGAAGCCCCCTGCCTTTTTCAATGAGAAAGACGACACACATTACCTGTTTTGCGCAACAACTGGCTTGTGTATATTTTATTAGATTTGGCATAAGTAACCGTTCATAAACTGGGTCATGTTTGCAGTAGAGATTAATATAGAGTAATGTGGCTACATGTTACGTGTGTCCTAAGGTGCTCACAAAGTTCAAATATCTACCTCTTTATTTTTTCCGTTTCTTTTTTTCTGTCGCCAATCCTTTTCTTACGTCTTCTTTTAATAAAGCCATAGAAATTACGGCAGAATGGGCATTGCAGCAACACGTCTGATCGATCAGGAGCCAGAACCGCCGAAAGATGGCGCTGAGGTGGAGGTTCTCGTGTTGGGGATGCCTCGAACTGGAACACTGTGTAAGCTCGATATTCACCCTATCAGCCATTTTTCACCCACTAAATTTCAATCCACTGACGACTTGGTATGTTAGCAATACTCTCGGCTTTCCAAGTTCTGGGCTACAAGCCGTTCCATGCAAGCATGATGGATCAATATCCCCACCTATTCCCACTATACCTAGAAGTATTACAGGTCAAGTTTGAAAAAACTGCTGAGCCCTACGGCCGCAAAGAGTTCGACAAGCTTTTTATGGGCAAATGGAACGTTTCGTGCAATATGCCTGGCTCGTTATTCGCAGACGACCTCATCGCAGCTTATCCTAATGCTAAGATTATCCTCACTACTCGTGACGTCGACAAGTGGCTGCGCTCGATGAAGGAGTCGGTTGACGCGGCCGTCAAATGGAAGTCTTTTGACTGGCTGGCATCCTGGGATACGGTACGTTTCAAGGCCTGCACGCATTGCCAGTCCTTCTCCTCCCGGAATGGTGCATGCGCTAACAACAATGGATGGTACGCCAACAGGTTCGCGTTGGACCCTGGTGGAAATACCACAAGTATCAACACTCTCTACGGCCCATTTTGGCGCTCAATGGAGAACGACAGGCATATCTCGATCACTATAAACATATTAATGAGGTAGTCCCTCCGGAACGACTGTTAAACTTCAACGTCGCAGAGGGATGGGAGCCGCTGTGCAAGTTCCTCGGCAAGGATATTCCTCCTGTGCCCTTTCCAAACGTCAACAACAAGAACGATTTCCTCTCAGGTCGCCGCCGCCGCTTGTTTATGTTGCTGCGCATAATATTGAGAAAGGTATCAGTTCCGGCTGTGATTCTTGTTGCACTATCGTACTGGTCGTGGACGGAAGGGCTTTGGTGCAGGCTATTTGCTTAGTTACATCAATTATTCAGACGCATACTCATAGTGGTATTGAACATTACTCATGAATCATAATTCTGTGATTGTTAGAAGAATCGAGTCAAGTGCTAGCATAAGGCCATGTAAGATTACCAACTAGAGCTACGGCAGGGAATGAATGGAGATGTCTGAAACATTACAACGTTTTTAGATCTCTCTCTATAGGTATCCTTCGAATACAATGTGAGTTCGTATTAAAATTTGGCAGTGAAATGTCAAATATTGATCAAGAACAAAAGTCTTTGAAAAGCTGTAGCCGAGCTTTCTCCTCGCAACAAGTTCTCTTGGGGTAAGGGGTTGGACTTGGGACAATGGTCTTTGTTTTACAGAGAGCCTATATCACGCCATAGGGCACTTTCCAAAGTAGAAATATGAAACTAAATTGAACGTAATACCAAGTCTTTCGTATGGGTAATAAACATAGAGCTATTTACCACTATAATCCCTCCAATTCACATGTACTCCGTATGTGCTCCGTATCTGTATGTGATGCCTCTTGCTCAGATGAGACAAAGGCTATATGATATCCAGCTTACATCATCAATTTACGAGCAGAGGAAACTCAGCGGTGCCAGTAAACTTTGGCAGGCTTTGTACAAACTCATCAAACATGGACTGCTCAACGATAGGTGCTGTCACATATGCCTCCATGTTGAGCTGATCCAAAAGCTCGCCCAGACGTGGTTCAAGTGAGTCTAGTGCTTTATTTTCCATGTCGCGGAATGTTGCCCTTGTAAGGAGACCCTTCTCAACGTACCAGTCCAAGTTCTCTTTGACGGCGCCGACCTCGTAAAGTGCGAGCAGGTCAGCATCAACGCCGGCTGAAACTGCAGACTCATATACCATACGATGGCCGATGCCCTGAACAATTGGCCTGCAGCGGGGGATCAGGAGACGATTGAACTCTCGCCAACGTTCATCGTCGGGTATGGCGCTGACAATTTCCCAAGCGTCGTCCGCTAGTCCAGCTTCGTATTTTGCTAGAAGACAGTTGGGCATCGTTGCTCGGGGCATTTCGTATTTACCTAGGCATAGTTCTACTGCGAGACCTAGAATTGCGTACCTTTATCAGACAAGGGCCCATGGCGCACGAATCTATTAGACCAGGATTGAACTTACGGATACTGACGACCAATGCGTCGCCTTCTGAAATGGCGCATGCGCGTACCATGTTCTATTTACTGTTTGTCAGCGGTACTTTTTGATGGATCGTTTATTCTGAGACTCACATCTGCATCGCAAATCTGGTTATGTTGGAAAAGACCTTGCGCGCCACATCGCTCGACCAACTCAGGAATACTGCGCTGAGCCATCTGGATAAACACGGCCTTGAGGATCACCGCGAATCCATGACGCACCTCGGGTGAAAAAGAAGTATCTTTGAACCATTTAATGCATTGGTTCGCAAAAGGCGTCATTATGGCGAGCTGCGCTAATGCAAGCAAAATTGGCTGATGCTGCGTGCGAAAGTTGATGATGGGGATTCTCTCCTTGTTGGCCACCCCGACTGTACGGCGTAGACTGTACTTGCCTGTGATGTATGTAACGATCTTGAGCGCGGGAATCATAATCATGCTCATTGCGAGTGTTCCTGGGGCGACGCGGCCGATCTGATCAAAGAAGTTGGCGCGCATATTTGCAGGTCTCTCTAGCCTTCCGAGGACAGCAGTCGAGGGTAGAGCCACTTGATCAAAGGAAGTGATGGCGTATGGTGCTTGGATTCCACCCATATATGGTAATAAGCTAGGCTCACTGTTAATGCTACCGCTCCTCTTTTTTTCCAATCTTTAGAATGGAGAACACGAGAATGAGTGCGTACCGAGAGGTCACCCCGTTACACATTTGGAGTCCATCGCTCAATGCCACTACGACGGGGCGGATGCCAAAATCCTCACCCTCGACCACGAGCTTCGCCATGACCACGGCGATGCGTGGAAGCCCGGCTACAGGCATTGATGGTGGTACAAATCTGTTCAAGGCATTAGTCATTAAGTGGCTCTGAGTACATGTAGGAGGGTATTTTCTTACTTGGCAGCATCAGGCTGGGGCGTATGCAGGATGAAGCTACCATCCGGCTGCAGTCTGACTTCAGTTTCCAGATTCTTCGCATCTAGCCCATGGCCAACTTCTGTCAACATGAACGCTGCCCTTTTTAATCATTTGTTAGACAGCAATTCGATGAAATAGGAAATAGAGAGTATGAGGAGTCATGGCGATGGATGCGTTGGTGGCAAAGACTCACGAGACTTCGAAATTCAACACCTTTTCTAGCAGCTCTTTTACCTGCGGTGATTCCTTGGCATACGGTGCCATTGTTCCCGCCACCAAGTTATGTTGGATCGACAGCAGGGCGTGTGATCCGATGTCCCTAATAATGATATCGTCGCGATGCATGTCAAAAAATCTAGGGGAGAGGTCGACGATATCATCAATCCTAAGTCCTTTGCAAAGCATCAGTATGTTCCTACTCCGACAAGTTTTCATGCCACCCATTCTCACCATAGTGTCTATTCAAGACTTGGGCCCTTTGGTAAGATAATTCGAAGGCCTCTTCGCGCGTGATCGTTAACTTAGGCTGAAACAGAGGAAGCTTGGTTAAGGGAACGGTAGACGGTGTTGGCTCTTCTGCGGTTTCCACGAATCCTATTTTTGGGGAACCCATGTACGAATCCAACTCTGTCATAGGTGTTTCAGCCCTAGGTATCTGGGACTCGAATGCCCAGCTTTCGGTACTTCCAAGCTCGGGGGTCGTGACCTCGGATGTCCCCATCTTGGGCAGCGTCTCCGTCTGGGACATGACAACCTCAGGAGATATGAGCATCATTATTGATCGCAGAATTATGATCTCTTATCACCTCAATTGCAATCAGAATGAGTTTAGTTATGCGATAAATAAAGCTGAGAGCTTTTCTTTGCATATACGTCGTCTATACTCTCAGAAGGTTACTGAAACCTGGCCATAACATGGCTTGCGCACTCGCAAATTAGGTTTGACTAACGCTGACTTTATCATGGTATATCTAACTACAGATGCCTATCGTAAAGAAATCTGAGGTGGTCTTGAGCTAAGGGCGTTTCCTCCCAGGTGTTCAGAGGGTCACCTGCGGCCCATACATGACTCAGGTCAGCAGTGTCAATCGATGCAGCAATATACTGACTAATAGTCATGTTCTATCCACTACTTGTGATAATAAATGTAAGGCTATAATTAAAATTGCAGGATTTAAAAGCCTGCAGGAGGTGGCTATGGAGTAGCCTGACTAAAGCTGTAGTCAGCCATAGTCGTACATTAATAAAGTAGAGGAAGGGGTTTACACGCCACGTTATCTCTGACTTAGGAATATCTCTCGGACATTCTAATAGAATTGGCGGGGTTATAATTTACATACAACCATTAGATAAACTTAAGATTGCCTTAGACAGATGATACTGCCAAACGTCCTAGATCAGGACCTTTAGTTATATTCGCACCCAAGTAGAACCGTATCATAAGTTTCAGCTAAAATGAAGAATTTTGTACACCGCCACTGCTTCTAATATATCTCTTTCGCATAGAAATCTACTATATTGTGTATCGTCCTTCTCTCCTCATTAGCCACGTCTCACTAATAACCAAAGGAGCCATTAGATAGTTAGTCAAAAATGGCACCGCCGTGGACCACTATTGCCGTGAGCACTGCAGTGATATTGGTCCGACTTGCTCCTGAATATTCCGTCAAGCAATCCTACCTCTGGACGACTGCTACGCTGGTCGCGATTTCTGTGCTGTGCCAGTTCGCCTACCGATGCATTGTGTACCCCGAGTATTTCTCTCCGTTGCGGCATATTCCTACGCCCAAGGTGATTAGATCTGAAGCCTTTCAATTTTTTTTTTGCTGACTGCGGATGCTCTGATGTAGGAAAGATCATGGTTCAGAGGCAACTCGAGAGCAATGGGCTTGGAAATTGATCGGCTCCGCGAGTGGACGAAGACAATCCCAAACAATGGCCTCTTGCGATACTATATGGCAGGAAATCTTGAAAGAGTCTTGGTCGTGGGCCCCAAGGCTCTCAACGAGATCATGGTGTCCAAAGTGTATGACTTTCCCAAACCGGAGTCGCTGAGAATCAAGCTTTTGCGCTTCACGGGGAACGGCATTCTTCTCGCAGAAGGCGATGAGCACAAGGTACCTATTTTATTCAGTAGTTCTAACCCTCATATACGAAGAAATGTTTGATGATGTTGACGATGTTATGCCAGGTGCAACGCAGAGGACTCCTCCCTAGCTTTGCGTATCGCCATATCAAGGATCTCTATCCAACTTTCTGGACGAAATCGGTTGAAATGGCCGATGCTATTGAAAACCAACAGCTGCCTGGGTCAAGGGATACAGTGGTCAAAATCGGCGACTGGGCAGGAAGAGTCACATTAGACATGATTGGCCTCGCAGCTATAGGACGTGATTTCAGTGCAGTTCAAGATCCCACAACTGAGTTTCACCAACAGTATGATAAGCTGAGAATGAAGCCGTCCACCTGGACAAGGCTGCTCATCTTATTCGCCATGCTCACCGTGGGCTTCAAGGGGTTCTTTCGACTTCCGACCAAGTGGAATCGCGAGTCTATGGCAGCGGCCAATTATATCAGGGGATATGCGCGTCAGATTGTAGAGGACAAGAAAGAGAAATCGCAGAGAGGTGCAGATGACACTCAGGATAAAGACATTGCATCTCTTGCCATGGCCAGTGGCGCCTTTTCAGACGAAAACATGGTCGACCAGATGATAACAATGCTTGTAGCCGGTCACGAGACTGCGGCGGCTTCGTTGCAGTGGGCAGTTTATGCACTCTGCAAACATGTAGAAGTCCAAATTCGGCTGCGCGAGGAGATTCGCGCGCACCTTGCCTCGTCGTCTATTATGACGGCAGCACAAGTCGATCATCTACCCTACCTCAATGCGTTCTGCAACGAAGTGTTGCGATTTTATCCCCCGGTACCTTCGACAGTGCGGGAAGCAAGCATTGACACGTCCCTCGCGGGAATTTTCATCCCCAAGGGCACCACGTTGCTGATCTTGGCGGGGGTAACAAACGTCGATAAGGCGCTCTGGGGCTCCGGAGCCGAAGAGTTCAACCCCGATCGCTGGCTTGGCGATGGCCGGGCCAATAGCGGCGGCGCGGATAGCAACCTTGCAAATCTGACCTTCTTGGCAGGCCCCAGGGGGTGCATCGGGCAATCTTTTGCCAAGGCGGAACTGCTTTGCCTAGTGGCAGTGTTGGTGGGCAGATTCAGGATGGAGCTTCAGGATCCTGACAAAAAAATGGAGATATCTAGGTCCATTTCCGCGGCCCCAGAGGATGGAGTCATGGCGAGACTTACACGTCTAGATGGATGCGGGGGCAAGTGATAAAGGCGGCACATATCTTATGTAGGTATGCTAGATAGATAAGGGTGAATATTCGGCTAAAATAGTGGTGTAAGTAAGTAATTAGCCGCTGCTCTGTAATCTACTCCATAACACATGCTTGGTTCTCCAGACAAAGCGTGCAAAACAAGGGGAGTTGATTAAACCTCCATTGACATGGACTAGCAACGGGAGAAGCCGATCGCGGGAGCTTTCCTGGCTAGGGCACTGGGCCTGTATAGATAGCGGATGTGCTTCTTTAGTCGGAAATACGTGCCGAGCCTGCATCGCCTATCACTCAGGCACCCATTTCAACTCTCCCGGGGGGATGAATAATGCTCGTTTAAATATGCTGGAGGCAGTATACCTAAAATCACGCTCTCGTTTGATTCCTATCATCTTTGCATACCATAGCTACCTTGGGCTAAGGAAGCAGCATGAATAGATTCCAAGCTATGAACAGGTGCTATACACCTAGAAAGAGCTATAATATTAAGGTACGCTTACTCCGCAGATGGGAAGCCACATCACGGTTAACTGATCAAACAAAACAAGTGGAGCTCAATCGTGTGTGACCCTTACTTATACATAAATACCTCATATTTTAATAGAATAATGTCCTAACGACCAACGAACTTTTAATCTATGTGTTCCTATTTACCAGACCCCACGCCCACTACCCACTGATTGACCATGTAGCAGTTTTGCTGCTATGGCCTGGCCTTAGCATCATGCTTACGCGGTTATCCAGTAGGTACATGTACATACCTGAGATGGGAATGGGGCCGAAATGTAAATCAAGAAGCGTCATAAATGATTCACTGGAATGTCAAGTCAAGCGATGTGACTATACTGCAGGTCAGAAGGATTTAGATGGGACCGCCACTCTGTACATAATGTGAGACAATGGAGTACATAGAGCTTTACTTTTTATTTTCTCCACACATTGGTTGGCTTGTCATTGATTGCATATACGAGTGTATGTTTGCTCGTCACCTAATCCTTTGATGCTACGATATGATGCCAAAATTGAATTCTTCGTGTCAAATATTTGGCAAGAGGTAGAAACTCTCTACTTCATTATTCGTCGTCAGCGAGTTTGAGTCGAACTTCGCCCTGCTAAGATAGTGTCGGATATGTAGCCACCAGTGAGTGACCACTGCAATCGGGTATATGCACGGAAGTCCTGCAGGGGTCTAGGATATCGCCTCAGCGGCAATCCTATACTACTCTACGAAGTACCTCTGTGTAATAAACTAGCAATGTACGAAGTACTCCGCACATGATATTGGATCCTACGATGCAGGTGTGCGGCCTGCGTATTAGTTCGCCCGCAACGCCGGAACGCATTTCCTGGATCCCGATAGCACAGGGATTTATTACAAGTTTTCATATTTGAACCATAGAAGATTCCTATTTGAACCTTAATGATGTGTGCGTACGAAATCTGTTTTAGATTTACACCGACCTTCCCATTAAACCACACCCATTTACAATGCTAATTCGGGGTAGATAAAATACATACACGTAGCCAACCAAATGTAACTATAATATAGCTACATCACGGTCTTCTTTTTTTTTTTCCCCGGGGTCCCCGGAGGTGTACTCAGCTGCTGTATCAATAATCCTTCAACATTATCACCAACGCCATTAAAGCCATTGTTTTTCTCATGTCCTGGTGGATTTATGCAATAAGATTGAATTGATTGGATAATATCATGTGGTAAACCTTACCCCCCAAAAATAAGGTATTGGATAACCAACCGGGAGTGCATGATAGCAATTCCTAGTATCTACCTTGATGTCCTTGGCACTGCGTGGATCCTCCTATCACTCCAGTCTCTTAATATTAACTGCATACTTTCCCTTTGCCAAGGCTCGCCAGTGGCACAGATTCTGATTGTATTCGGCCAGGACGCAGCTTATAGGGGCGAGATTCTGGCATACTAATAGTATTTCTCAAGAACCTAGCCATGAGTCGCGAGCAAACGAATGACAGGCTTGTGTCCAGGTATGCAATATACTACATACTGAAGTGAAGAGGTTATAGAGGTGCGACTAACATGTTGCATAAACTTTGAGGCAAGGGGAAGAGGAGTGGATCCATATTACTGATCCCCAAGAGCGAAAACGGATTCAAAATCGAGTTTCGCAAAGAAATTATCGTACGACATTCATCATCGAGAGCGCTTGATTTTCCTATTGAAAAGGTTATTGACAAATTATGCAATACAGGTCGAAGATTAAAACATCGCATCGAGGACTTGGAGCGAGAGACTGCACGGTCTCACTCAATCCTAGGACTAAACTTGGAAGTATACGCTATTACGTGCCGACATTCACTTAAAGAGTTGAGTTTTAATTGTCAATTGCAGGAAATAATACGCCCTCGAGAAATTCAGCAGGGTTGCCATGTTTTCCCAATTCAAGCTACGCCAAGACAAACCGAACAACGCGGCGACTATAAGAGGGTCATGAACGAAGATTCAATCTCGACATCTTCTCCTCCACTAGAACAGCCGTTTCAATTGAATCCCGATGTTTTGGAAAGCTTGGTAGAATTGAGTTCACCCTGGGTCAGCAGCCATGACGCTAATAACAGGCCTCATGAGAGTTTCATCGATTCAGATTTACAAAGTACGGCGTCAAAAAGTATTTATGCTTGCCTGAATTATGTAGCTTACTACATACAGGAATCGAATCATATACACCGGCCGCCAGCACTTCAAGCGGCAGCAGTGTGCCCTCCATGTCCTCATTCCTCTTTTCGCAACTACCGACGCCAGCAGTCCGTTCAAAAACCGCAGATAGCAGATCCAACTTTGCTGAAGAGCCAATAATACGGCGACAGTCCGCCAGCATCAGGCAAGATTCCGGCCGGTCGGGTCAAACGCAGACCAATGCTGGCAGCAAGACAATTGAAACCAGGCTCAAGAATGACAATTGCTGCATTACAACAAACGACACAGACTCAAGTATGGCTTGGCAACGTCGACCTATATTGCGACAACATCACCAACTCGACGCTTCTCTTCTCCGTACATATACGCAAGAGCAAGAACCAGTCCGTCCACTACCCGAAAGGCCACTAGAAGAACGATTTACCCACATCCTGCTTGGTACATTGGAAGCCGGTTTTAAAGATATTGACTCAAGTAAGTCGCAATCTCAAAAAAAAAAAAATCTACCATTCTACATATTGACTTATTCTTCTATTCTTTTTAGTGATTCTTCAATATTATACCACAACATTTCGATACGACTCAGTCATACATTGGGCGCAGAAACGTAGTCGCATGGAGTGCCTCAAGCCTCTTCTTGTAGAGCTGAGTGCTGCTTCGACCTCTTGGCAGGCTGAAGAGGCGGGGCGATACCAAGATGCCATTTTGAAAATAGCAAGCCGTTTATGTGCTCCGGACTTTGATGTGGATACTAATACGCCCAACACGGATGTCTCGACGACTTACAGTTTAGGCGATGGGCCGTAAAGGTATTCGCAAGCAATTTGGCGGCCTCCAGCGGGGTTGCTCTATTTATATAAAGGCCTAATTACCAATATTAATGTAAAACAGCCTATACAAAAGGGTATGCATGTGTCGGATTAGCAAAAGTGAAGCCCCACAATCGCTTGTGGAAAATATCTTAGGTTATAATGCGACAGCATGTTATTTTTGTCTTTTTTATGTTCTATTACAGCTGATTACCTAATATAGGTCAGCTCACCTCTGTTATTAAGCATATATATAGGCATTAAAATTCGGTGTCTCTTCAAGTTTTTTATTATATTCAACAAGTTCCATTTTCTATATCTGCGAGGATAAAAGCAATGCCACATGCTTTCGAATGTCGATCAACAAGCTTGCAGCATTTAGCTGTTACTATAGACACTACATTTTTGTTACCTAGTACTCTTTCTACCAGGCAACTAGACTATTGTTGCAGCATTTCTAGCTTTTGAAACACGCCATTCTTGGACAATGAATAATCGGCATTAATCAACCCCCTTTATAGGTATTGCTGTTGATGGGAATAGCTAAATTTAGCCTCTTATGTATTTAAGTAATCATTTTAACTAATCATAACCTGCCTAGCATCTTCCAGGCTTTGATCTCAAACTAGCGCTACCTCGCTGGTTTACTTTAAATAACTCCCCAGGCGTGACATACTATTTGCAATAGCCCTTTCTTCCCCTCCCCTGTCGTCACTATTACATGGATGGAATCTGAGCTGAATTTATCGAAAGTACGGAGTATTAAGCTATAAGTTTGGATGGCACCTTTAGCTTATATTGTTGACTAGCCGCAGTAAGGATAAGACTCCATCGGCACGGCGCTATCCGACGGCATAACATCAAGGTACTGGGGATGGCGCAAGCTAGCCAGCACCTGATTACTTAACGGACACACGTGTACTAATAGGCGACATAGGCGAGACGAAAGGTTGTAGGTGAGCCCGCTCACGCTTACAATCGCCATGATAGTGAACGTATGCCATAACTGAACTCCCAGAATATTGATGATCCCTGTTTCAAGGGTCGACCATGACTGGGGCTGTACAGGTCAGAAGCACTATTTTGGTAAAATTGACGTCTTCAGTAGCTCATCTGACCCAGGTTAGACGAGCTCTCTTGCGTATATAAACACCGCTCGCGCAAATATTTCACTCCAATCCTCTGTGTTGAATGATAGTCACAGTATCTTCCCTAATCTTTCCTAATAAGTATGAAAACCATCACTATTTCATTGATTGGAGCATCGCTCGCCGTAGGTGTAGCATGCACCACTCCCAAAGTGCCAGCATATGTCATTGACTTCGGTGAGCATAGCACGGTCGCGCCTTAGCCTCTCTCCCAATTTTTAATGGTATGGTTTTAACTTTCTATAGCTCCAATTGTTGCGCTTGATAAAAATGAGGTTCTATTCCCGGCCGATATCAGCCGACAGCTACTCAACACGATACCTGAATTCAATTTCACCAAAGTTGGTGGAGAGTTGCATCCACTGACACTTGATAACTTAAACCAACTAAACAAGTTTGGCAACGACTCGGTCTACTTGACATCCAAGGAAGATATTACAAATATCGCAAAGGAGCCGCCCTGGGTACATGGTATGTGGATATAATGTGAGCACTATACTGCATTGAGTTTTATTTTTATTACAGTTATATAATTTTTATTCACCTAGAGTAATAAAGTCATATAAGTGATTAATGTGATCCAGCCAGATCAAGATTATCTAAATAGATCTAGTTCATCTAGATAGATTATTTATATATAACTTTAATATTACGTTCTATATGAGGATAGAAACAACAAAATGGCAGTCGTCAGTAGCAAAACATAGTGGATATGAAACGATTGCCAAAATACTTGGGTTAGTACAATAGATTGGGTTACTAGAATGACATAACCTTTAGTGTAAATACTGGAAAGTCGTGTGTAGGATCGAATGCTTTGCCCTAAAGAATAGGAGTGGCTATCCAGCATTCCATGTGGGCTATCAAGCACCCGTGATATTTCTAGCTATCACTAATACTTTTCATTAATTCCTTATGCCTTTTGCCATCTAATCCTGTTACTTATTAAAATCTTCTTTTAATATCTGCTATTTACTTCTATTTGCTGCTATGTCCTCCTACTATCTACTACTTGCTGCTAGCTATTGCTATTTTTAGCTACTTACTGCTGCTTATATACATTAATAATAATAATGTTATATTATATATATTATATTTATTTTGAAGCATATGCATTTCTTTTTCCCTTTCTTTTCTTCCCTCACACAAAATTTAAAGATGCTGGACAGCCAACTTGAGGTGCTGGATAGCCACTCCCTAAAGAATAAGGTCTCTTGGTTTTCTGTCTCTCATGCCATGATCTCTTTCACTCTGTGGAAGGGTATAATGCTCCTTAGAGGCAGAATCTCTCGATTTGAATCAGCAACCTGTGTCGCTTCCTCGTGGAGATGCTCAGACATGACTAAAGTTGACATTGCTGTCAATCATCTCTTTCTCAAACAATGGTAACCATTGACCTCGGGCTATCTCGAAGTCTCGGCCAGTCATCTAGTGTCTTGTATTGCACTGCCAGGATCCCTAGTCTCTCGTATAACCCAGTCCCCTGGCCAGATTTCCCAAGCACAAGAATCAGCCCTTGGCCACGTCCGTCACGAGTTGCAAAATAACTGCGCCCGAGATGAAATATCCAGACCGGACAAGCAGATTCTACATAGTCGAGAACTGAAGCCACTGAAGCTCGGCATATAGTTTCTTCAGCCTGGCGCTGAGGGGTGCTGGGTAAGAGACATCTTCGTATTTGGGTATCTGGCTCGAAAGGAATCATCTGCCCATGAACACAAACGCGATACTGACACAGCCCCCACCAAAAGTGCATGTTATCGGCCACACCAGAAGCATCTTCCAAGATGGTTTCGAATAAATATCCGCTGAGCGTTATCCGACCTTTAGTTACTCTTCCAAATGGGTTCAGCCCCAAGACGGAGATGTCCACGCTACTAACTTGGCAATCTGTCTCCCAATCTTCCCATCGGGAGGGATTATACGGCGCATGAAACATAATACTACCTGTGACGGATGCCCAAGAAAAGCTTGGGGCGACGTATTCAGCTGGTGCCCAGTATGTTTCTCGATCTTGAAGCCGTAACCTTACCCAAGTCAAATCTACAATGAGATTGTCTGCCCACAAACCCGCCGCATATGTGGATCCTGTGGCCCGCTGAATGGTTGCTGCAAGGCCCGACATAGCTGGGAGCCTGTCTTGAGCCACGGTCAGTTTGCGTCCTGAGTACATTCCGACAACTTGATGCCAATACCGATAGCATTTTTGAGAGGATTTGCCGGGGCTTGCAACAGTTGGGTTTTGGCTCCAGAGGTCATGGCGGATGAGGCATTCACACGTCTGTCGTGATTTGCATGTCCACCGTAGTTCATGTGCGGTGAATGATACAAGTCTTGTTGATAATAGGCTCTCTTGAAGGGTCCAACCACGGAGATCTAATGGGAGAGTGATGCTTCTACGGTAATGGCAAGGCTGTATCCTGGCTTTGAGGATTCCACTCTTACCGCACTCATTTACCATGTTTACACTAAAGGTGTCAGGGGTGATATGCGGAGTTGGCGATGCTAGAAAGCCTTGGTCTGACGTCGACGCTGACGCGGCCGCTATTGTAATGAAGGCATTTTCGTAAACCGTGACCATCCGGGACGACTCTAACTCCCAATCTTCTTTGCTGTCTTGGATAATGCAGAGAGCGTCAACCCAGAGGTGGTTTATTTTGAGACGCCTGCTTAGGTGGATTGTATCCTGTATTGTTTGAGGAAGCTTTGATATAGAGAAGCCTGATAGGAGCATTGGAAGAGTAGATGTAGTTGCTTTCAAGTTAGTTCCTGTGCCCCAGCAGTAGCTCAGTGCACTGTACATTCCGCTAGCTCCTTGGCCAGTTTCTATGAGCCGAATTATATCTTGGTTGCCGTCACCTAAATAGAGCAAGCGAGTTGGAAAAGTGATATTCGCTTGTTGGCAACCACCATGACCTTGTGTGCAGGCAAGAAGACACTCTGCGATGAACCTAAGAGCGAGATTCGATCCAGGGCTGGGACTTAATTCGGGGGCCCTGTAGATTCCGCTCCAGGCAGGTTCTTCTCCTGAATGGGCTTTTCTTAAGACAAAGCTCTTGTTGAGTTTAGGGAGGCTGACAAGTACCTGGAGGTGAATAAAACTGAATAGTATCCCACCCGTCAGCGCACGGCAGCTCTATCTGGCATAACCCGTCTCTAAAGATGACGAGCCTGATTTCCTGATTCCCAGACGCGGTGTGAAATATGTTATCGTAAAATCGCAAGACTTGTGAGAACACGCTGCAGAATTTACAGGCGGCGGCCGATGCCTCCAAGTCTACATAATGACGCTTGAGGGTGAGTGATTTGTCGTCGTCTCTTTCGTGTTTTAAGCAATGGCAAGTGGCGCAGAGCGTGCTCATCCTGTCCTATTTATCACACGAACCCCGTGGTTTGATTGATTGGCGAATAGATGAGCAATTAATTATTAGAGTGGGAATAATCTCTCGGCGCGGCTCCCCAACAGCGCACGTAACACGTTGATCTCTGTCGCATGAACCCAGCAGAACTACCGAGTACCCCGCTAGGCTACCAATTTCGGCGCCAAGGATTCAGAACCTGGAGCAACAACTTCATGGGATCTCACGAATTTTCCAATGCATATGGTCGTATATCCTATATTCTTTTCCTTCAATTGCTCTATAACCACATCTGGATGTATTAAAAAGAAGAGGAAAAAGGACCAAAAAGAAAAAAATAGAACAGCCGGCCGGTGTTTGGGGTATCTGGTGAATATTTACCCTTTTGGTCGAGTCTACTCCGTAGCCCGCTCGGAAATGGTAACACGGCCTCCATGGTTTTAACTGTGGGCCTTCCGTTGCTCATCCACGCCGTTCCCGTTCGGTGCCTCCGCTAACTTGAAGCGCCGGCAACGGCTGGTTTGACATTCCATAATCTTTAATTTAAGAGATTAATACTAGTGAGTCCAATAATTATACCGAGTTTGGGATCTACTTCGTAACATCAAGGAAACGGCTTCCTAGATAGAGAGAGAGACTTTTACTACACAGTTCTTCTCTGAGAATGGAGAAAAATACGAAGCATTACGGAGTACTAAAAGCTCGGATAAGTGAATGGCGCAACTCCGATTTCGCACATGCTAAGAGTCAAGACTGTGCGCGCAGCTGTTTACATGTACTTGCCATCAGAACGCTGTAGCTTAAGGCTTGTCAGGGTCGGCTGCCGTCTAAGAAAATACGTCCTCTCACTAGCTATTGGATTGAATTAGCCACATCTAAGTCTCTGTATTAGTCTCCTTATTTCCCTGTTAGGCTGGTTGGCGGTCGCGATACTTGCTTGTCAAGTACATGCATGAGGCATTGTGGGGGATTGGCGAATAGAAGAGGTCGGATTTGCATTGGCCACAGTGCAATTTACAGATTCGGCGTTCGGGCACGGTAGAGCGAAAAAGTGGGATTTGCGATGAGTCTTGGTGGGAGACTTCAAATTTTAACGTCGGCATTGCTCTTTGCAACATTCGATTACGCCTTGTTAGGAGGCTTTATCTATAGCGCAAGATGTCGCTCAGAGCAGTGAGCAACTCCTAGACTCATTGAGCCGAATCTCTCCAGAATGCTGACTCTCCCAGGTCGCGACAGCCTCGTGGGCTCGATCGCTCCGCCATGCGAGCTGTCGCATATCGACTCAACGCCTATTAAGCCAGCGTCTTCCGCGTACCGCATTCTACGAGTCTCGATCCCGCCGTTTGATTACCACTACATCCTCCGACCGCGCAACGGCTTCGCCTGCCCAAGGGACCGAGTTCTCCTTCGCCGATATCCTCACCGAGACAAAGACCCCACAGACCTTGACGGAAAAGATCGTTCAAGCCCACGCCATCGGTTTGCCGGAGGGAAAGGTTGTTCGGAGCGGCGACTATGTGCAGATTGAACCTCACCGATGCATGAGCCATGACAATACGGCAGCCATCTTGAACAAATACCGATCCCTGGGCGCCAAGCGCATCAAGAACCCCAACCAGCTTGTCTTCGCGATCGACCATGACGTCCAGAACAAGTCGGCATCCAACCTGGCCAAGTACGAGAGGATTGGTGCGTTTGCGAAGGAGCAGGGCGTTCCACACTTCCCAGCAGGTCATGGCATTGGGCACCAAATTATGGTAGGCATCCCCACTATGTGAAGGTCACAGATGGTAACAACCCACTAGGTCGAGGAGCTCTTTGCCTGGCCAGGAAAGATGTGCGTCGCGTCCGACAGCCATTCTAACCATTATGGTGGAATTTCTGCTTTAGGCACAGGTATTTCTTCGGATGCAGTTTCTTTTGACAGGTCAGATGATGATTACGGAAACTAAAAATTAACAGCTCTTGTAAGGACGGATGCCGCCGCTATATGGGCTACAAGTCGCTCGTGGTATGTCAAGTTCGCGATGTAGTGGGAATCTCTTCTAATGATCATGTCATGGAACAGGTTCAATGTGCCTCCTGTTGCTCTGGTAACTTTCACGGGGACATTGCCCGAAGGCGTCACCGGAAAAGATGTCATCGTTGCTCTTTGTGGCCTCTTCCCTACAGAAGTCCTTAACCACAGTGTCGAATTCACTGGCTCGGAGGAGACCATGGCTAGTATCTCTGTAGACAACAGACTTACAATTAGTAACATGTCGACTGAGTGGTCTGCACTTTCTGCAATGGTTTGTTCCAACCCTATAACTTGAGATATATTGCGTCCCAGCTAACTTTTGTGCTAAACAGTTTCCCGCGGACAAGACTCTGGAACGCTGGATGCGATACAAGGCCACAGAAGCAGCTATGTCTCCAGACCGCACGACTAAGGAGCGGATCACGCATGAGAAAGTCGATGAGCTCTTTGCCAACCCACCTCGAGCTGATCAAGGGGCGCAATACGCTAAGAAACTCTACCTGGATCTTTCCACCCTCTCGCCCTATGTTTCAGGTCCTAACTCTGTTAAAATTTCGACGCCGCTTGCTGACCTGGAACCAAAGAAGATTCCAGTGAATAAAGCATATATTTTATCTTGCACCAACAGTCGGGCTTCTGATTTCGCTGCGGCTGCCAAGGTTTTCCAGGATGCTGCCAAGGCTAATGGTGGTAAGACCCCCAAGATTGCAGACGGTGTCAAGCTGTATATTGCCGCGGCTTCGATCCGTGAACAGGAGTTCGCCGAAGGAGAAGGCAGCTGGCAGACTTTACTCGAAGCCGGAGCCATCAAACTCCCAGCATCATGCGGGCCCTGCATTGGGCTGGGAACCGGACTGTTGGAAGAGGGCGAGGTTGGCATCTCTGCATCGAACCGCAACTTTAAAGGTCGCATGGGAAGCCGGCTAGCACAAGCATACCTTGCTAGCCCTGAGGTTGTCGCTGCCAGCGCTCTCAACGGCACGATCTCAGGCACAGGGGTGTATGAGCCCCCAGCAAACTACTCTGGCGTGGATTTTGGTTTTGGCACCGGCTCAGCTACGACCCCGGAAAGCGAACTTGGCAACGTTTTGGATCAACTCGAGTCGCTCATCGACCGGGTTGAGTCATCTGCGGGTGACGATACGTCTAAAGCCGCTACTAAAATCCTCCCGGGTTTCCCGGAGAAAATCAGCGGTGAAGTGTTATTCCTTGACGCAGATAACTTGGACACCGATAATATCTACGCTGGCAAGTGGACATATCAGGATGACATGACAAGAGAAGACATGGCTAGGGTCTGCATGGAAAACTATGACCCGGATTTCGGATCAGTTGCCAAACCTAGTGATATCCTTGTCTCTGGGTTCAACCTAGGGTGCGGGTCATCGAGAGAGCAAGCCGCAACGGCACTTCTTGCTAAAGACATTCCACTGGTAGTGGCGGGCAGCCTTGGAAATATCTTCTCCCGAAATAGCATCAACAATGCTCTTCTGGGATTGGAAAGTCCTCGTCTCATTGAGCGCCTGCGCGCTACGTTCAAAGACAAGATTCTCACGCGGAGAACGGGCTGGACTTTGACGTGGGATATCAAGCGAAGCGTCATTGAGGTGCAAGAAGGCCCCGATGGTGAGAAATGGGAGGAGAAGGTTGGCGAGTTTGCGGAGAGCTTGCAAGATATCATTGCCAAGGGCGGCCTAGAAAACTGGACTAAGCATGAGATCGCCAAGATGGAGGCAGACGCAGGCAACTGAGCAAAAAAGCGGGAAAACTGAGTGTGTATTTTAAGGGATTAGTGTCAATTGCAAGGCCAGCTCAGCAGCGACGGAGGCAGAGCAGAGGCTCCGTTGCATCCAGTTTGCCGTCCTTTCCCCCGTACAGTGGAGACCAAGGCAGAGGCTGTATTGGAAGGGAAAAAGTCGTAGAGGACTTGTACAAGCAAAGGCAATGTTTTATTTAGCTCGCAGTAGGAAATTAAAATACCTCCCAAAGCGCTGAGCAGCTGTGGTTCTGGAATGAGACAAGCCGCTTGCGAGCACCTGGGAGTCTGCTTGAAGCATAAAGTATGAGACGCGGAGAACATGCTAGCTAGGGCTAATGAGTCTACCAAAACTCCGATCACTAAAAGCTGGAGCTGGTGCTGATTGAATCGAAAGATTGTGCTAGCCCGGCCATGGATTTTTCAGATCTAAGATATGCGCTTGCATTATATATATAAGTACAAGTACGCCATCACGGCCCCTGTTCCTCCTTTCCGTCTGTTTATCATAGTCAACTTATACATCATTGAAATTTCTTTCGTGAGCCCACTATCTTACCGTGTTCAAGACTTGTGAATACCATCGCTCTCATCTTTGCCAAACAGCCCCAAGAGCCTTTCATGGTGATATATATTCATATATGACCAGATTTTCTTCTAATTGATGCTATTCTTTGCTTTAAATTACTCATATACGAAATTTCAGCAATATGACAACGTTGAACTAGCCAAAATGTTATGCATAACGGCTAGATAGGGTATGTGCACTTGTCTGCCTATTTTTCTCTTTGAACAGGGCCCTTGACATTTGCCCTAATAATAGCTAAAAGTAAGTTCAAGTAGTACACCTGCAGCCGTCGGCATGGAAGTTGAACGTATCTATATCGGTCAGTGAAATAGGGTTGGTCTTTGCTCTAATTGAGCTCCACGGTTATTAGCCCTGGACACTAGGAGAAAAGACGCCAATCCCCTGCTCGTAACCGGCTTTTGCCATGTAATAAACGTTCCAAGACATGGATACATTGAAGGACGCCAATTTCAAGAAGAAAACTTGATGAGGACTAGTAGATTCAGTAGCCGATTACGGCCTTGCATCTGACGCTTCTCTTTGCTGTATATCGCACAACACTACAGCATAGGAACTGTGAAAAAAACTTTCAATATAAAAGATAAAAAGCATAAAAAATAAAAACATACAACAGCCGGTGTTCGCTGGTGGTCACCCACCCAACTACTAATCTGCCGGTTAGTGGCTTGTCTATGGGGGAGCAGACGGGACCCCGAATTTTCCACTACCTATGGTCGTATGTGCCTATTGAAAGGCAGTTTCGTCTTATAAGTAATGGTTCTGAATGTGATGGATGCTTACTTTTCTCAATTCTTTTGCCTCTTTATGTTGAAACAAGAGACGTGGATGTTTCTTATTAGTGGTTTTAGGTAACGACAAAGTTGAGAACAATCGAGTTAATACTTACTTGGTACATGTATCTGATGGTTATGGTGGCGGAGCTTTTAAGCAGGCATGAGCCATAGAAAAATCACCCTTATCTAAGAGCTTCATAATACCACACAGATATATCTTTCTCAGACATTTTCAGACATAGTAATTGATCTCGGGATTATTTTAAGTTTCGGCCAGACTTCCGATGCCTTGTGTTGCACTGCTAGGGTTTATAGTGTCTTATATAACCCTAGGTCCCTTGCTGGATTTCCCAAGCACGAGAACTAGTTGCCACGCCTGTCACGGATTTAATGTTGCTGGATCCTTTGCTTACTAGTAGTTCTGCGAGTTTGATTATATCTGAATTTCTATCACCCAAAAGGACTAAGCGAGTTGGAAAAAATGGTATTTAGTTATTGATAGCTATCGTAGCCTTGTATGCATTACAAGCAGACACTCTGCGGTGAGCCTAAGGATGATAAGACTTATATCAGGACAAAGACTTAACCTAGGAACACTATATATTAAATTACTGGCTGATTCCTTTTCTGCATATGCTTTTGTTGGACTGGGTCCTTTTATCAAGTCCCACAAGGCTGCGAGAAGTGCTTGGAGGTGAATGAGGTTGAATAGTGCCCTGCCCGTTAGTGTACGACAACTCTATCTGGCATCATCCGTACCTCAAGATGACGAGCCTGGCCTGCTGTTATCAAGACACGACGAGGGAGTTGTTACAAATTTAGATGATTTGCAAGAGCACTCTTTAGAATGTAGAATGCTTTGACATCTATATATTAACGCTTGAGGAACGAGTGAGCTGTCGCCGTCTCTTTGATGCTTTAGCCAATGCAAGTAGCATGGAGTGCTATGACGCACGCTGGAAATTTTGACTGATTGAAGATTTTTATGAGTTTAGTTTTCTTTTAGCAAGAAGACCCGTGGGCGGGATGGTGGCTAATGTTCCCTTTCCAGCAGCTTAAGAACTGCCTCATGCCCATTCCTTGCTGCCCACGATAGCGGCGTTCGTCCCGCCCCATCTTTAGCATCTGGATCAACCTTGCTGCCATTATCAAGCAGCAGCTTAACAACTGCCTCATGCCCATTCCTTGCTGCCCACGATAGCGGCGTTTGTCCCCCTTCATCTTTAGCATCTGGATCAACCTTGCTGCCATTATCAAGCAGCAGCTTAACAACTGCCTCATGCCCTTTCTCTGCTGCCCATGATAGCGGCGTTTGTCCGTACTCATCTTTAGCATCTGGATCCACCTTGCCATTATCAAGCAGCATCTTAAAAACTGCCTCATGCCCTTCCTCTGCTGCCCATGATAACGGCGTTTGTCCCCACTTATCTTTAGCATCTGGATCCACCTTGCCATTATCAAGCAGCATCTTAACAACTGCCTCATGCCCATTCCTTGCTGCACATGATAACGGCGTTTGTCCCCGATCATCTTTAGCATCTGGATCAGCCTTGCCATTATCCAGCAGCAGCTTAACAACTGCCTCATGCCCGTTCTCTGCTGCCCATGATAGCGGCGTCTGGCCCGAAGCGGTTTCGAAATACATTTCAGCATCGTCATCGACAAGTAGTTGGACGATGGCCTCGCCTATAGTTCCTGGGAACAATGAAAATGACCCCCTTCTTTCAATTAAATTGTGATATAGCTTAAATATTGGACTGATTGATCTCAATTCTTCTGGGATGTCCTCCGGCGTGCTGCTTTTCTGCTCAAGTGCCAACACTTGGCTCACGAGGAGACGAACCAAGGAGAAAACACCCTTGGCATATTCAATAATATAAGATGCGCTTGGAATAGAGGAGGCGGAAATTTGGCCTTGTATGTAGATTAAAATGTCGTCTTGATTCTCATTCTCAAGGCGTATTGGCAACGTGCTGTCTGGATCCAAGTTTAGGTGACCATGATAGGTCAAGCACACATGAAACTCTTTCAAGCCACTAGACGAGAGAATCTGGACTAAATCTTTGAACTCTCGGGTAAGATTGGCTGCTTTTTCTTCTCCACATGCTTCCAACGAATCAATGAACAACCAGACTCGGTGAGTCTTTAAGACCTTTAGAAGACATGACTGGAACAAGTTTTGCAGCTCGTCTGCGTGCCATTGCCATGCTTCTCCCGTTTCTCCACTTTCCTTTCGTCTTTGTTCAAAGGTGCTGATGAGATCTGGTAACACATCCGGGATCTGTTTGAGGACTTGATAGAGAAGAGACCGGTATAGGCCGAGCGGAGTCCTTTGGAGCTCAACGCCGTGATGGCTGAAGAAAAAAGAGAGAAGAATGTCACTGGTCCCAGTGCTGGATACCTTTCGATGATATTCAAGAATATGTTTTAGTAACGTTGATTTTCCTGTGCCTGGTTTACCGTTGATCCAGAGGAGGCCTTGATGGCAAGCGACCCAGTCCAAATATCTCTCATGTCGAAACGGCCATTCACATGTACCCTCCGCGGCAGTATGGACGCGATCGAACACAGCGTTTATTTCTGGAAAGGCTAGTGACTTCATACAATCTTGAGAAGCCCTTGAGAGCTCGACTAGACTGTGTTCGCTAGGATCTTTGGTTGCCGTAGATTTTGATCCTAGATGGTCGCCAGATGGTGGCGATATTCGTGCAATAAACGACTGAAGGTGCTCATCTCCGAGATAATACTCATCTGACACAGGGGAGTGGTCATATGGAGCAGAGTTAGGAAACAGCTCCGCCCAGAAATCCGTGTCTTCATGATCCAGATCTGCTGGCATTATAATTTCTGTACAGATGTCCGCGTCCTCCAGATCTTGTTCCGCTGCTATTGCAATCAAGTCACCTGCCAACACCTCCCTAGCGTGTCTTCCTTGACCTCTACAGTCGCAATCTTTGTTACCACAGATCTCCAGGAACTCGCTTGGGTCTTCAAACTTGTCAAGGCTGGCACTTTGGCCGGTGACAACAGAGCTTTTGAGATCGGCGTCTTCTTTCGAGATATCCTCTCGATACGGAGGAAGGAAAAACGCGATGTCCTGCATATGCTGTTTGATGTGCTTCCGCAACTCTTTTTGAGCCTCTGGGGTATCCAAGTTTGTGAAACGCTTTTCAATGACATCGGGATAGCCACCACAAAAAGGACAGCTCCCAAACAAAAATGGGCCCTTGCGCCGACTAGTCCTCTTCATGATAGATACCATCTCTGTGGATATCTCTCCGTGCTGTGCAAGGTGTTTTTCAAACTCCGTCTCGCCAAATTCCTTGTGCGTCCCATCAGGCATGTCAATGTGATATTTTTCTTCGAGATGGCCCTGCAAGTGGTCCAGCAAGCCATCAAACGAGTTAGATACATCAAATGGCTCTTTGCATTCCTCCAAGATGCAGAAATACGGCTCGAAATCTTGAATGACATGTTGGCTATTGCGTTACTCAACTAATCAGCAATGAGAACGTTGTTGGACACCTGGGTAAAACTTACCTCCAGCGGTCTCTTCCAGCCTCATGTGCACGAAATTCGAGTCGACAATAGGGACACTGGAAACTGTCGCCACAGAGTTGAGGGGGCGGTGGAAATCCAGGATGCCGCAGCGCTACAGATGCCACGCTCTCTGCACGTTCTTGGCGCCTTGGCTGGGGCTGCATGTCGAGTTTGGTATTCACTGTAGCTGAGTAAACGGTGTGTTGGTCTTGGGGAATACGTTGACTGGATTCATTTGCCGTTTCCGGAAATTCCTGTGTTTTGTATACATGTGTCGGCTCATCATCGTCTTCAGAGTCAGGCTGAACCTTAACCAGCGAGGGTTGCGTGAGATGAATAACTGCATCAACGGCTCGCTTCTTTTGATGTTCCGCCAGGTATTCGAACCGAATTCTCCGCCTAGCGAAAGATTCCCCCATTCTCTGTCGGAAAGCGTCAGATGCTGACGGGAAGAAACTCTTAGCTGCCCAATTTGCCAGTTCATTGTAGCCTTTATAGGCCCCTTTAGGGCCTTCTTTCTGCCTATAGAGTTCCATTCGTTCCCGTCGGTGTTTGGCCCCCACACGGTCAATTTGTAGTGCGTGACCGTGCAATCGATCGATTGTGTCTTCGATATGTCTCCGCAACGCCGCATTACATTTCTCAGATGCTGATGCAGCATCACCGATAGCACCGTCCGCCTCAGAATCATCATCAGAGGATAGAGACATGAAGGAAAGCGAAGCCGAATCTGATTGGGCATCATCTATACTGTCATCTAGGTTAATCCCATGTTCGGGTGCTCCGACGGGCTGTTGTAGTTCTGATCATGATTATTGCAGTTAGCATCCATCCATGACCAATTCTTATAGTGGATGGTGGTAGGAGAGGCGACAACCCTCAAGATCATGCTTCAGCGACTGAAGTAGCTGTCTGAGAAGCTCACAAATTCCTGGAACATCTTTTAGTCGCACATCGATGGCTCGGAGACCTTCACCGTATACCCCGACTTTGGTGCACCATAGGTTGAACTCGGCGCATTGGCGAGAGGTCCAATATCCTTCTCTAGCCTTGAAGATGTTTTCTTGGGCCTCCTCATCCTTCAGGAGTTCTTGTAGATATCTCTCGCAAACAAGGGCGATATCTCTGAGACTTGTAGTGTGTTTAGAGTCTATCTCGAATTCCCAGTTCATCATGGCTTTGTGTGTAGCGACACTCCGCAAAATGCCGCCTATTTTATAACAGCCCGTTTGAAGCTGCGTCTTGCCGCCCAAGTCTCTCGATAGCAGGACAGGTTTGAGTTGTGATCTAACGGCGGAGCCTCAAGCATGCATGCTACATGTACATGGCGATGAGAGTAAGGGTGGAGAAGACGAGCCCAACGGCGGGGTAGCAGCCGCTTACATGTACTACATGGACCCCAAACAATGGAAGCCCAACTTCAATTTTCAAGCCGCCTTCAGATCACAATTTCTTTCATCGCAACTTCGTAGCAGGGGTTTCTTTATTGCGTTTCTCGGGGAAAGCGCACGAGGTGTAGATCCAATGTGGCAACTAGAGCTTCTTTCTTGGGTAATCCCCGCCTTTGGGGCACTCGCCAAAGAGTTCATAGAGCGCGGGGGCCCGGATCTATTCTGCAGTGCCCAAGACTGCTACTCCGATATAGTAAGTATAGGGTTGACATTATCTAAGTCCCACGGAGAATGGACTTCTGGCCTCGAAGACGAACAGATTGGCAGGCTATTAAAAGCCCTGGAGAGCCGACTTCCGAAGATACGGATGCCCCTTATCTTTTCCATGCTAAATAAAGTATGTGTTACAAATGCCACCTAACGATCCTCACGTCCAGGTTAGAGGTGGCTCATTATTATCTGACAGGCGAGTGATATCGAGCATGTTCAGTTGAAGGGGCTTCCTGGCCTGGATAAGCTTGCCAAGTCCATCCAGTCTGAGGGTTTAGGAGGTTATGATGAATGCTTCGAATTGCAGGGCCAGTCACGAGACCTTCACGATCGATACTTGCGCATCATCGGCCATAACATTTTTCTATTTCATAAGGAGGAGAAAAAATCTAAAGCAGCACGTGATAAGTTCCTGAAGAGAATTAGAGGAGCCACAGAGCATCTCTTGACTGTGTATTTCCAGGCCCCCTGTGGAGCGGATGCTGAGGAGTTTGATCTCTCCAGGCATCCTAGCTATGGCATGAAAGACCTAGCCAACAGAACCTATGGCCTCTTAGAGCGGCATTGGGAATGTCACTGCGATCAACGGGCGAGGCCGTATGGGTTGAGAGAGGCAAGACTTAGTCTGACAATACACCGTCGATTAGCACCAAAGGTGGCACCACAAGGAAATATAGCGCATAATTATCCTCTAGCCAAGTTTGAGATTCTCTTACCTGTTTGCAAGGACAACGTTGAGTGGAAAGTGACGAATGTCAAAGTTGTCAAACCCCAGTGAGATAAAAGCTTATAGGATTTGTTGTGCATTTTCTAACTTTCGCACAGGCCCGAGACGTCGATGTTAAGAGGTCGAAAGCCCGTCAACAATGACATCTGCCAGTGGTTGTCGAAGAGCCAACATTTTCAAGTCGAATTTTTGGCCCAGAATGACAAACTATGGCACCTCACGCCTAGACCCTCTGAGGGTGCCGACCACCATACGACTATGGAATCTCTTCAACAGCTCCTAGGAGATGGCGTTTCAGTTTCCGATGTGTCGAAATATGCGCCCAAGGATAAGCTCATTCTCTGCTACGTTCTGGCGAGCTCTATGCTATTCCTATATCCAGGCTCTTGGTTTCAAACGGCATGGGGCAGTGACAAGATCTACTTCGTCCGCCGTTTCGGCAACTCGACGTCGTCCGCCTTCACGTTTCCATATCTTTCGGTCACATTCCAACAAGCTCAGAATGATCCGCCAAATCATATGCAGTATCACTGCCATCCTGCAATCTTAGCCCTCGGCATCATTTTTCTGGAGATTGCCACAGGTGTCAGGTTTAAGAGAAGATCGCATGGGCCAACACTGTGGGAGCAATTAAACAGTGACGGCACGCAAGCCTTGCAGCAACTCCAGGAGCTAGAGAATCAAATCACTCGCGACCGTTCCAAGAGGATATCTCGTGCCTTGATTAAAGTCATCCGTTCTTGCCTGATACTGGAACCGCCATCAAATTTCCCGAGTAAGCTACTGTCTGAAGAGGGTCCAATCAGACAATACATCCTATCATGTATCATTCAGCCCTTAGCGTCAGATCTCAGTGATGGATATAAGGTTTGCCTGGACAAGCTACATAATGATTTGATACCAGAAAGGAGTACGGAGAATCTCAACCAGCCAATCGCTAATCGAAGACCAACCTCAGCAGCAGGAGATTTCACCTCGGCTGAAATAAATGGTATAGTCACCTTTCCTCCACTTGGATACTGTTATAACTCTTGATGTGCATCAGAACCGACACTAGAACCTACAGAGGAGCGTGAATCATACCTATTCAAGGAGGGACTGGGTAGAAAAGTCCGTGCTGAAGGCGACAAGTGGGTGATGCCACCAGTGAGCCTAAATCATAGGACCAGTAGCTAATATTACCCGTCATATAGGAAAATGGCTGCGGCAGATGCGTGGTTCGAATGGCACACAGATGCCCTTAATCGGATAGAAACGCTACGCAAGCCAGACTCTATACAATCGCGAAGAGTCAGAATTGCTATTTTAGACAGCGGTATTGAGCTCTCCAAGGACCAACGGGACATGTACGATTTCGAACCCAAAATCAAATATCGTAGCTGGGTCGATGAAGGTACAGAGTGGAAAGATGACGTTGGACATGGCACACACCTCGCTGTTCTCCTCCGCAAGATTGCGCCAAATGCCATTATCCACGTTGCGCAGGTTTTCAAGAAGCGGCCTCATATTGAAAAATCAGCGCATAATATTGCTGCGGTTAGAACCTATCTTAGTCACAAAGGTTACTATGTAAGATCACAACTAATATTACAATCTAGGCTATCCGATACGCTGTGGACGATTGGAAAGTCGACATTATCGTCATGTCCTTCGGGTTTGGAAGCAGGAACGAGATGGTGTACGACGCGATCAAACACGCCGCTTTCAATGACGTCCTCATGTTCGTAGCAGCCTCTAACAACGGTAAGAACCGCCCTGACGGAGTCGCGTGGCCCGCTACCGAATCACATGTCATCTGTGTCCATTCAGGAGATGGTTACGGCAATCAGTCCTTGTTCACGCCGAGCCCGAAGGAGAACATGAGGATCATGGTCCTCGGAGAAAGCGTCAGGTCAGCGTGGCCACCAAGGTTAGAGCTGCCTAGTGATGTCAAATACATGAGCGGTACATCGTGTGCAGCGCCGATTGCTGCTGGGATCGCAGCAGTCATTCTTGATTATGCATGGGGGTTTTTGTCGCAGCAAGAGTGGGGAGCTCTCCATCGGATTGATTCTATGCGGCGCATGTTTCAAACACTGAAGGATCCCGATAACCATACTGGCTACTGGTGGGTTAAGCATTGGGGTTTATTTGACTTTAAGCGAGACGAATCTTGGATACAGGGAGAGATTAAAGGTTTCCTTGCTTAAGGTAGCGCGATGCAAGGCATTTACTGAGTAGTTGCCCGGATTGCGGAGTAGTTGAATTGCAATATGTGACTGTTTACCGGTAGGCAATGTTTAATCTTCATCCGCCACTCCCTCTTCTATATCAATCTTGATAGAATCTGGGAAGTCCTTCAACCTGCCCGCCTCATCCAATGGCTCCAACTCCCAAGTATCTTCATCCTCGCTATCGCTAGCATCATCAATGTCATACTTTCCACCGCTCTTATACTTATACTTGGCCTCGCCGTCCCACTTCAACTTTATGCGGATGGCTCGATACGCAAACACAATCCTGTTCAAAGTCCGCCCATAGGACACTGCCCGGGCGTTAGTGACGGTCATGTCAAGCCCTAGGCCACCCATTGCCGTCGCTTCCGATACAACTCTAAGCTTGGGACTGTGCCGGATTTCCTTTGTAGACGACGTGGTGAGCCCGGAAGCGATCTTTAACCCCGTGATCATGTACACCCTCTTCCTGCCAATGAGGCTATTTTCCAGGAAGCTCTGCACACGCTGTGACGCGAGGATGCACTCGCTGACGAATTCCTGATTGGGCTCGAATTCAAGAGTGTCAAGCAACTCGCAACGGTAGACATTTTTCCGGTCCCGGGCGAAAGCGTACGTGAGATCCGCAGAGCCTCCGATTCCCTGGACAACGTTGACATTGAGATCAGCCTTGGTCTCGAAGTTCCGGCCCTCGCTTTCGTTAAAATCAGTGCTGGCGCTTTGGTTTATGAGATGTCTGGGAACAGCTATATAATCATGTTGATTAAGCGGTGCCGTTAGCATCTCAAGGTTGGAAAAGATGCTTCCGAGCCTTGGGGCCGCATCGCTGTCGGGATTGATATCGAAATTTGGCGCCTGAAAATAGTATAATTTGCCCATCGTGGTGATTGTTCTATTATTCAATCAGACATCGGGTTACAGTATTTGAGGCATGTCATTGATTATTATACCAGCACGAGTCTCGAGCTTCACTTCTAAACCACCATATGATATTCGAGGGCGGCTTCTAACGCGGCTCTTGGTGGAAGCCCTCTCTGTGGTAGTCATGTGATATCATTTTGTCGCATTAGCTAGGCCTGTCAATTCTGACAGTCAGGAAGAACGATGATCCAAGGCGTGCCGTACGAGATCAATTAGTCGGGAGGTTTCGGGATACTCAAAATGACCTAGCCTATCATTCCTAGTTCAGCTTAGGCCTGTTTTTTCTATGTATTTAAAGCTAGACCGAGACATTCCTTTGTACACAGAGGTAGCTAGAATCAACTGCTCCTTCAATCTCTGTAGCTGTGCTTCGTGCCCTTCGGGACTAGCACCTGCGACTGCGACGCTTAGTCTGACACATTTCTTAGGAGGGGGTTTTGGCTGAAAATACGTCATGCATAGATTCTTCTGTTTCGGAATCATCTAATTGAGGGTTCTCCCGCAGATAGGTGTTCCCTTTTCTATTCTTTAGGGTGTTATCCATCCTTATCCATCACAGTATAAGCTTAAAAGCTACCCGCTAGTCTAAACCTTCAGCGGAGCTTAGGGTCAGACCAACAGGTACTATCAAACACTTGGGTACGGAGTGCTCCGTACAAGAGTCGGAAAAAAATTCAAGAGGCACTAACAAAGGCGGGCTCAGCCGATAAGAGGCATATATAAAAGTGGCGCCCCACGCCCACGTAAGAATCACGCCCTCGTAGCTCTAATATCTTAGCATTCTAACTTACCGATGTTGGGGGGGCAGAGTGCCAAACGGTCTTCCTTCGATTATTACGGCGGTGATCATGTGACCTCCCTCTACTATGGTCCGGGCGCTGGTTCATTGCTTTTCACAAATGGCAATATGTGGCTCTGAAAACGGAACTGTAGAATGCTGAAAAAAAAAAAAGGCTTGACGAGACCCCGAATTCTCCACCATCTATGGTCGTATGTGATAGATTGGTGTATTCCATTTATCAAGACTAAACCAGGACAACAACTTGCTTCTCTGGGATGTCATCTGCTTTCCAATCTGTCATATTCGTCACCTTTCCCACTCGTCGATACTGCCCCGGCTTATCCCCATTAGGTGTTATCAGCAGAGCCGTCCATGGTATTTCACCTATCTTGAACAGATGCAGCGTAAAAATTCGCAAAGTGTCAAACTCTTCTTCGGAGACCTCTACATACACCATCAATCTCCCTCTCCTTGGATCATAGCCAAAGATTCGTCTGTCTTGTACCTCACTGAGTGGCGCCTCTAACTTTAACCACCCGCCCAGTAGTTCACCGTAGGGGTTATCACCCTTGAGTTCTAACCCATCATCTAGCGCTGTGGCACATTGCTGGCCCAATTTCTTGGCCTTCATGTCAGGGAGATGGATAGGGCCGTCGATGCTAAGCCAGGACCATGATGGGGCACGGTACTGCGACGGAACGTGCCAGCTTTCTGCACTCCAAAGCAGGTCCTCGATGAGGCGACTCTTCCACAGGCCAGCAACATAAACGTCATTTAAGAGGGCCTCGTAGCGCTGTGCAATGCCGGAGTATGCAGGGAGCTTGTCTGAAGCCTTTGTAAGTTGACGAGTTCCGAATATTCCTGCAAGCCGAGCCCAACCTTGGAATCTGGAAAACAGTGAGCCGGCCATATCGTTGTCGAAGAACACAGTATTATCACTACTTCTCTCTCCAAGGCCATCTTCCAATGCCAAGGGTAATTTTTGAGAGGTACG
Source organism: Trichoderma polysporum (assembly GCA_030278935.1). NCBI lineage: Eukaryota > Fungi > Ascomycota > Sordariomycetes > Hypocreales > Hypocreaceae > Trichoderma > Trichoderma polysporum. The sequence continues at coordinate 5,642 of JARFTM010000197.1, read as the reverse complement.
AGGTTCGGAATATCCGTTCTCGCTTTGGAATCCCCAACCACACTTAAAATACATCTGGTCTCGTCCAAAATGCAATGTCCGCCGTGCTAGAATCCGCTCCTGCAGAGTCCAGCCTCTCTCACTTATCGGGTAGCCACCCAAATCTCGTTTTGCGGACCCCATCTCTATCTGTGTAGCAACGTTGGCAAATACCTGGTGGCAGGCTCCGCTGCTATCTTTAAAATCCAGCGGGACCACCCCTTGGTGTAGCCCTCGCTGAATAAGACAGCCTTCAGAGGTATCGCGTGCCCCTAGGGCAGAAATATTAATGAATGCGCTAGAGTAGACGCGCCATGGCCTGGGCTTCTCGCTCCCAGTCTTTACGGTCGTCCTGAATAATACATAGAGCATCAACCCATAGATACCGGAGGCCGAGATGTCTACAGATAATCACAGCGTCGTGTATTGTTTTAGGGAGAGAGTTGGTCTCAATCCCGCCGCCATGGTCTTCAATAGTTGCCGTTGTAGTTTTAACGTTTCCTGAAGTGCCCCAACAGTAGAATAGAGTGGCATAATTCCCTTGTTCGCCCATTGTATCTCTCAAGACTACTGAATCCATGTCATTACGACATTGTTGTACGTCTAGAATCCGGGCTGGCAATGTACCTGTTACGGACCGACAAGTTGTATGAGTCTTTTGACATATGTCTAACCATTCAGCCGCTCTTTTCAGCGTCTTTTCGAAATGTAGATCATTTTCAATATACCGCCCAGGAAATACTTGTCGCAGCCCAGCGTCATCTAAAAATAGGGGTTAATAGCCGTCAAGAGGAAGTAAATGTCACTTTACTTACCTTCGTGGCTAAGAAACGCGACTTCACCAACTTCGAAAATGTCGTTGTGCTTATTCGAGTCGGTGTAAATCTTGAAGCCCGGTGCATCTATATCCCTCGCGGCAAGCCAAAGCTGGAATGACTCTGGTAGGCCAAATGGCCTCGCGCTGCGGGAGACGTCATCTTCAAGGTAGCGATTTATATGAAAAATGAATATACCAACGCACTCTGCGATGAGAGCACATAGTGCACACCTCTCTGCCGAGTGGCGTAGCTTCTCCAGCCCAGCCTGGTGCTTAAACCCATGGGGATTACGGTCGTGACCAAGGCTCCATGGATATGATGCTCCTTTGACATGCCTAGTCAAGATACGTTCGGTATAGGCGTTATCATAACCTAGCCTGTGCTGAACTCTAGCTGAGGTAGATTGAAGATTGAGGCAGACTGGCAAAGCTGGCATAGAGACGTCTTGGAAAGGAACTTTGGCCTAAGGATCTGAGCTAGGCTAGTAAAGCACATGCAAAATGCAGCGCAGGACAAGCTTTCAGATACCATTTAAACAAGAATGTCTTGAACCTCCAGGCTTCCTTTTTTTTCGGGGGGGCAACTATTATTGGGTGTCGGTATGCTTAGGGGCGGATTAGTATTTATTCTGAAGTATAATGATATGCGTAGCACAGAGAGGAAGAAAGCAACCGCACAACTCATTCAAGACGTGAGGTAGGGTATTGGATTAAGTATCTGACATTCCGTGGGAAGGCGAAACTATAATTAATTTAAAAACAAAGGCGGCTGGGAGCCGATTAATTGGTATTTCACAAGCTGGAAACGTGTAAATTTACTTGACTGGAAATGTCATTGGTGGGAGACATATCGAATTTAATCACTACATCCCCTGTCTTTTAGTCCATAATTTTTGGACCAATGCGTTTCAATTACTCTTTCTTCGGTAACTTGTTCGGTCTATGTGGCCGCCACGTTGCCATCGGTGCCTAATCATTCCTATACCGCCACTTAGCGTCATGACTAGAGACATTGCGACATATCTAATATGATGAACTTTGTGCATAATATGCAAATAGAAACAATAATAGGGTAACACTTTTGCTAACACTCTTTTTACCCGAATCAGGTTGCCTAGAAAGTACATGTACGCGACGCCCGAGCCGGCGTATTAATAAACATAGGTAAGCAAAGTTATAGTAGTTGATAACTTTTCTCTCAGCGGACCGCAAGATAGATTTTTTTTCCCCCATCTGATGTAGGCTCTCTCTAAAGTTGTATCAGTGCCTTGGTACCCTAGGTTCTACGTCTTAGTAAACAGAAGAGAGTAATTCCAAAAATGAATGCTTTCGGTGCATAGAATGGAAGATACTGAGCCATGAGAGAGAAGGAAATAGAGTACTCGTATGTACTATACTAGGCCCTATGGCTACTTTAAAGCAACGTCAAAATATAAAGAGGGGAGGGAAAAGGCAAAAAACATACAACAGCCGGTGTTCGCTGGTGGTCACCCACCCAACTACTAATCTGCCGGTTAGTGGCTTGTCTATGGGGGAGCAGACGGGACCCCGAATTTTCCACTACCTATGGTCGTATGTGCTTGGTAATTGCTTCATTCAGACTATATAATAATAGGATACAATAAACAAGCAAAAAGAGTGACTAAGAAATGCATTATCATCATTAAATGCCCCTGAGATTTATGCATTTTATATAAAGAGTGAATGCTCTAGAATTTAAGTTTAACCTTACTAGGCTTTAATAAATACACAGTAAGAGCATATCGAAAGCATCTATATATATAAGCCGGCGATGCATATCGTTACTATAAGCAAATAAAACCTAGCGAGCTAATGATTAACAGCCACACTTTAAAATCTACAGAGAGTGCATGTATAAACTTAACTCGAATTCCTCCGATACCTCAGATAATAAGAATAGGTTTTGTGTAGAAAAGTAGTATATAGTCTTCAAAGGCTCTGGAAAGAATATAATAGCTTAAAATTATTATTTCTAACTAAAGGATATTTACATTGATAGGATATACTTAGCCACATTTGCCTTAGGCCAAACTAGGGTAACATACAAACTAACTAGCTCGGTGCGCGCAAAATGACTAATGACTACCTGTCATTTTAACTCTGTAGGAACAGCTATTCTGAGCCTCTACCCTTGCGAACGATATCATTAAATCAACAACAATTATGATTGATCCTTCGTAGATGACAATTCGGAATACAGAGTAAAGAGAAATATGTACCATTGGTGCTCCGTGTCTTCACTCCTCAAAAATGGCTCTTTCTGACAAATTTCTATTTCGAAATATGCATTCAACGTGAACTCCAACCTAATCATTTCGACATTGCAATGTAATAAATAAAGCTATACTAGTCGTAAAGTAGTGCTTCTCACACTATCAAAACTATCCTCCAAGCTATCTCGTTCCACACGGTCCTCTGAGTAAGCCAGACCGATTCTCTTATATGTGTTACGGCTTCCAATTTGAGCCTCAATAGCCATAGCTATAGCATGCTTATAAGGAAACTTGCCAATATAGAGCAATGTAATGCCAAATTTTGTCTGAGAAGTTCCAGATATGTCGTCTGGAAAGTAGGTTGCAACTGAGTTACCACTATACCCCTGGATACGGAGTGCCTCCTTCCACCCTCGTGGTGCGGCCAGATCAGTACGATATTCAACACCAAAGTGCTGTATTCTCCCACGGACCTCAAGATAACCATCCGTCACTTCCCCATATGGATTTACCCCGGCCAAGGTAATCTTCCCATGGAGAATTTCAAGATCACCTCGAAAGTGAATTGAGTAGCTGGGAATAACATATGACATGTTGTTGGAGTTTGAAGCCCAGGACCAGGATGGGGCAATATAATTCAGGTATGGGGGCTGGAATTTCTCAAATTGGATACACCAAGTCAATGCTCTAGGCAAATCATCTTTCCAGAGACCAGCGAGGTATTGATCGTTTGTTGCTTTCTGAAAGTCAGAAGCAACACCTGAAAGTGCTGGAAGTCTGTCTCGTTCTATAGTCAATAGTAGTGTTGAGTACGTAGAAGCGATGTCTGCCCAATACTCAAAGCGCTGCAAATTATTTTGGAGCTGCGCAGTTGACGTTTTAACGACCATTTCAATCGTATCATAATCCCAAGCAACTGGATAGTGGCAAGTTTCGAGTCTAACATTAGTCGAGCACTCGAAATACATCTTACTACTGCCAAAATAAAGGATTCGACGTGAAAGTAACCTCTCTTGTAATATCCAGGCTCTTGTCGCCCAGGGCGAATTTTCTTCTGGGTTGAAATATTCAATGTACTGATCGACCCCGTGGTATGACAGAATCACCTGTGCAGAGGTTCCATTACTCAGCACATCCACAACCTCATGTATTTGGCCATTTCGGTCATGAAGAAACCCAGAATCACAGGATGCTGCAGCAGGGCCGGCCAGAGTGACGGTGGCATTCTTGTAGACATTGATCATTTTTGCACATTCGCTCTCCCAATCTGAGTGGCTATCTTGGATGATACAGAGTGAATCAATCCAAAGATATCGGAGGCCTAGTGATCTTGTAACAGAAACAGCATCCTTGAATGTTTGTGGAAGTGTAGAGAGGCTGATATGCTTCTGAAACTGTTCAATTGTCGACAAGGTGAGCTTCAAAGGCTGGGAGCTGCCCCAACAATGACTCAAAGCAGCATAAGGGGCAGTTGACTCTTGGCCGAAGACGAGGCATATACGTAGAGGATCTGTCGGAGTCCCAAGATCTAGTACTCGTGTTGGTAATTGTGTTAAGGGCTGTGCATCACAAAGTGGGTGGCAGGTTATACAGTCGTCAATCCAAGACTTTGCGAGCATGATTTCGGCTGTCCCTGATACCTGTCTTCCTACAATTGGTAAGTTTGTCACGTTCGCACTATCTTCTTTACATCAATCTTCCAGGTTCTATTGATTGTTTCGCAAGAGCTGGTACCGTACCTGGGTTGGTAGAAAGTCCAATAAATGGATAACCCCCTGAAGTTTGCCAACGTTCTTCACCAGCGAATTTCTTTCGTAAGTATAATACTCCTCTAAGTCCGTGCTCTATCGGTGCGAATCTGGCATCCATATCCTCAATCTCCGGACAAATATAGAATGCACATCCGCGGCTGTTGACGATTTCCGGAGCATCGCGCTGGTCGAGGTGACGATAATATGCTTCGGCTTCAAGCAGAGAACATCTAAAGTCACTAGCGTATTCCTGGAGAAGCGCAGTCCTAAACAACGCGCAGATCCTGCATCCTTTTTGAACTGCAAGCTGTAATTCGGCAAACGTGGAGTGATGTTTTGCGTCATTGGTTAAGCTCAAAAGCAGCGGGCCGAGAGATTGGCACTTCAGACATAACATTATTGAATTGAGGTGCAGTGAGCATCAAGCATGTTTAATTGGGCCCAGTGATGCCACACCATAAAAGTTCGTTACCAGAAGGCGGTAGCAAAACACAGCACGAAATATACCGAATTAAGTTGCGAAGCTGGAGTTCTGGCACAAGACCGTGCTAGGCAGCAACACAGCCTCGAGTTATGCCATGCACTCATTGCAGAGTGTTGATTCAGGTCATCTAAATGGTCAACAGTAAGAGCGGGGCTGGAAAGACAGTGCCACAGTATATGAAGCGACACTATGCCAAACATTATTTATAGAGTGTTACGACCCAACATCTTATGGTCACAACGGATCGGTACGTACCACGGATTAAGTATGGACCGAACGACCAATAAGAACCAGGTCGACAAGAGCCGACCGTCGACCTGGATCGACCTAGATGTAAG